>JARFOD010122544.1:0-14395 GCA_031763545.1 Mopalia muscosa
CTAGCTGGATGGAGGCATGCAGAATGTTAGAACGCTTGCTCAGCTAGCTGGAGGGAGGCATGCAGAATGTTAGAGCGCTGGCTCTGCTAGCTGGATGGAGACATGCTGAATGTTAGAGCGCTGGCTCTGCTAGCTGGATGGAGGCATACATAATGTTAGAGCGCTGGCTCTGCTTGCTGGATGGAGGCATGCAGAATGTTAGAGCAGTTGGATGGAGGCATGCAGAATGTTAGAGCGCTGGCTCTGCTAGCTGGATGGAGGCATGCAGAATGTTAGAACGCTGGCTCTGCTAGCTGGATGGAGGCATGCAGAATGTTAGAGCGCTGGCTCTGCTAGCTGGATGGAGGCATGTGGAATGTTCTTTTTCTATATTGTACATAAAAAAATTATATATGTGAATAAATGTGTTGAGGCAATAGATCTAGTGTATGATTAATTGGATGGTTGAACAGTATACTCGTGTTAATTTATCTCATCTGAAAAACTCCAAATATAGACCTATACTCTTTAGGTAGTCAAAGACAAACAGATTCCCTGTCAGCCTATCTTTACTCAGGGTAAACAGGTACAGCACTACCAAGATGACGTCCATCAATCGGTGGGAAAGGTTCAATTACTTGGTGAGCATTAAGACGGAAGCAATATTAGACCGGCAATAACACCTCCTGTCCGATTAGTATCAGGAAAGCGGCTTAAAGGATCAGGCATTACTAACCGATGTACGTTCCTCTGACACACACAGAATTAACCCCTTTGCCGGCCAGATCTATCTTTTCATTTGCTCTATGTTCGTTCCTGACGGTCGGTGATGGCCTCGTTAGTTTTAGTGATTGGTTAGTGTTTTACTGACCACTCCAAGCACTGAACTCCAATGTTTTCATAATACAAATTATCTTCGTGTCATCAGGGCCGAGAGAAATCATAATCCATGGTTTAAGTTTGGCCAAACCTCATTTTATACATTCAGAGAGGATTTACTCACTCCGTTTGTTGGATTTAAAGGTCTCCCCTCTCCCCACGTCCCTCAAGTGACCATTCACCATACCCAACCCACCTCCGCCACCCCCTTTGGTCATACTGTGGTGTTTTATTAGGTGTTTTCTTGTCTAATTATATCAAGCTAAACGTTGTTGTACGGAGACACGTATTTGGATAGATTCATTATGCAAGCATTTATTTTTCTTGGAGACTCATCTATGGCAAAATCACACAGAGATAATGATAAAATGTGTGTTTTAGTGAAGCACACGGAACGACAGGGCATTTTATTAAGAATGTTGTCCAACAATTTGCAAAACAAATTCACATTTCGCATATTTACAGTTGGCTGGTGATTCAAACACACTTTACAGGAAGTTTGCGTTTTCAATCATTCGCTAATTGCTAATGGTGAAGATGCTGTTTTGTTGTGGAGCCATCATAATCTGTAGAACCACACGTCTTCGTTGGCGTGGATAATTTATAGTGAGTCTCCGGAAACTGTCAACCTGTGTACAGGGCTGCAAAGATGTCAATGACCTGCACTCTGCTACATGGCAATGGAAGCCCGGTTAAATACATCTACGCGATATCCAATACATTGAGACTGCATGAACCACTATAAGTAACAATTACCTTAAGGAAACTATTGAAGGCTTACCGCTTCTTAGCCTTATTTAAATTTCATATAATCTATAGAATGCCAACATGGATAGAAAAATATAGCAATAGTAAATGTTGCACACTTTAAAATATGTTTTTCTAAAGCGTTCATTTTTAATGTTCCCTTCAATTATTAAATAACGTTATGTATGAACATGCCTCGCTTTA
This sequence comes from Mopalia muscosa, assembly GCA_031763545.1. Classification (NCBI taxonomy): domain Eukaryota; kingdom Metazoa; phylum Mollusca; class Polyplacophora; order Chitonida; family Mopaliidae; genus Mopalia; species Mopalia muscosa. The sequence continues at coordinate 1,810 of JARFOD010122544.1, forward strand.
ACGAAACACAATACGATTAACTGAGCTTAATTAACCCAAACCATGGGACATATTTATTACTGCTTAAATACTTATTTACTTATTTACTTATTTACTAACAAATTATTATTGTATTATTATTTCCATTATTAAGCATATATTTATTACAGTGTGTGACAAACTTATATCCCAAATAATGTTTGTGAACAGGCTAGCTTGAAAACATATTCACTGCAAAACAATATAGCTGTTATTTCGCAATTTTGACAATATTCATAACTGTTTGGGTGTGAACATGATAAGTCTTGGACACAGATTAACTTCGAACTTGAAAAATTGCCCAATGTGAATGCATTGCATCATATTCTAGAAGCAGTATTTGTCACCATTGCATATTTTATCAAAAATATTTTCACACTTGCGTATTGTGAACATGATCACTTGAGAACAAATTCACCTTTTAAATTAAAGGTTGAATATGGCTCTCTCGTATATACTCTCTCAAGGATGGGATTACATTTCAACAAATTCCGTCAAGCATACCGGTATATTTCCGCCATAACATAATGTTACGAAAGCCTCTGTATGTGTTGTCAATACAATAACTTGGGAACAAATTCACAGACCAACTCCAAAGTAGAAAATATAGTTTCTCTAACCTTAGTAGTAAAGGTAGTTTGGCTTGATACTTTTTCAAACTGAGCCTTAAGCAGGGAAATTGCTAGCTACTCCGCTTGTCAAGATCTTATTTGTGGTCGACTCTTATGTCAAAATAATTACGACAGAAATAATGCCTCGATATTCCAGGTAATGTGGCTGGAGATTTGGGATTTAAATCTGCAAAATACCTATTCACCTAAATTCAAACTTTGTAGAACTCACAATTACAGAGTCACATTAGGTGGCTCCGGAAGTCACAGCTCTATGAAGTTTCACTTTGGGTTTTTACCGCACTGTGTACGACAATGTAAGGAATGGACTTTGTGATTGGTATTAACCCCAATCACAAACAACTATTGCTATGGTAGCAAAGTACAAAAACAACAAAACAAAGCGTTAAATGCTGCCTTAAATGATGTCGACATTCTGTTCAATCATAAATTCTTGTATACATCACAACCAAGTGATTTGTTAGAAACTTTATATATATTCCTAACGAAGTGTTGGTTCTGCCCACTGCATTTTATTAGTATTGTTTATTTGTTAGATTAACCGTATTTCGTGCATGGTTGATAATTTTGTAACAAATTCAGTAAACAGCTATGCAACGAAAATGTCTTGTCTCTAGGGGACCATTTACACTGCGCCAATCGAGTGTTAGCTGGGAAAGATGGAATTTTACCCTTTACGGCCATCTTCAATACACTTCCTGTATTCTTGTATCTGGTGTCTAGAGTTATGGAATCGCGTAGGCAGTATTCAATCCTACTCATGTCTTTCGTGATTACATCTGGCCCAGAGGCTTGAAAACGGTGTAGTTATTACGTATTCCTCAATAGCTGAACGTAATTATGTGCAATGCAAGTTCCAAATTATTTTCGAAACAAGGATTGGCAATACTAATGAGAGAAAAGAATTTGACTGCTTTTAACGTGATGCTCTTGTGAAAATATCATAACAGTTAATGGTTGCGCTAAAGTCCACAATTTGTTTAATCAGTAAGCATGCACTCACAAACTAAAATTATAATTCGGAAAATAAAATCTCTTTAAGTTTATTACCATTTGATTTGATAAATTATCAACAATAGTAAAATGTAGAATGAAAGGCAACATTTACGTTTAAATATTGCAAATATGTCGTAACGTGTAGTTTGGACTACAGTCAAAATCAATTATATTCAATTAAAATATATCAATAAACCACCTAGTTCTTGTTTTTTTTTTTTTTTTTTTTTTTACAGCTTTTCCTGTACATCACATTCATTCTAAATTTTATAATATTTGTATATAAAAGTCAACGAACATAAACCGGAGAAAAACTATTTATATTTTAAAACACAAATATTGATTTTAGGGAATATTTGTTTTAAATCTCACAAAAATAAAAAAAATGTAGCCATTGAAAACTTGCAGATGAATACGTTGTCCTTGATCTGACTAGTTGATGCCGATCCTTATTCCTACATGATGGAATTATGTAATGATATGAGGACAATCATCTGAAAGCACACTCGTTCATATTGATTTCCTTCCCTTAATGGTTATTACAAAAATATTTCTTCACAAAGTAGCAATTCAACTCAAGACGATGAGCCTAAGAGTGTTTACATTGGCTCCCAGTACGACGCAATGTAATATAGGATTTTATGAAGTTATATGATGAAATGCCTTGGCAACATATTGACCCAGATTCTCCTCACTTTTTACAGTTCTGTTCAGAACAGCACAATACATGTAAATCATGTTTAGCATGTTCAACATTTGACAACACAAAACCACACGATGGATATAATAAAGCTAAAGTATTCGTTGAACCAATAAAAAAGCCTGCATCTAGGATGTTGGATCAACATCGTACAAGGTAATATCAGTAAAGGGCAGTGATGAGTAGCTTGTTGATAATGGCTTCCAATTCGATTTTGTTCGCCTAATACAGTTTGAAGATCCATCACTGGAATCGTTTTCTCAAAAGATAAAAAGTTATCACATGCACAATACTTAGAAATTATCTAACAACAAATAACTAACGACCCGTAGTTCAAAGGTGGAACATACGTGCCCGAGTCGATGTTCTGACGGCTGATGCATAACCGTTATTAGACATATACAGCTCGGTGCTGCTAAGGAATGGAGCGGAAGGGGCCACCACGCGTAATACATGAACAAGGATGGCCGTCATGCGTAACACGTGAACAAGGATGGCCGTCAGGTGTAACACGTGGACAAGGATGTCCGTCAGGCGTAACACATGAACAAGGATGGCCGCCTCGCGTAACACATGAACAAGGATAGCCGTCATGCGTAACACATGAACAAGGATGACCGTCACGCGTAACACATGAACAATGATAGCCGTAAGGCGTAACACATGAACAAGGATGGCCGTCATGCGTAACACATGAACAAGGATGGCCGCCATGCGTAACACATGGACAAGGATGGCCGTCATGCGTAACACATGAACAAGGATGGCCGTCACGCTTAACACATGAACAAGGATGGCTGTCACGCTTAACACATGAACAAGGATGGCTGTCACGCTTAACACATGAACAAAGATGGCCGCCATGCATAACACATGAACAACGATGGCCTTCACGCGTAACACATGAACAAGGATGGCCGTCATGCATAACATTCGGATTATTGAACAATTAAAAGCCGTGCATTGTTTTATTGAAAACTCAGTTCAGTTTTCTTCTGATTGACAAGGCATTACGCCCATTTATAAAGTTTTTTTCCCAAACAGATGCACGCTTAACAGACGAGTTTATGCCACGTGTACATGAACGATTTTATACAACTGCGAATATGTGTTACATGATTTAGATAATCGATGTAACCGTTTTAATAATGATAATTGTTAAACCCTTTACGCTGGAACATGACATATAACACGTTCTTCTAATGTTGAAAGACTATCTTCATGATATGATCAAAAAGACTGGGTTATCACAGGAGTAATGTGTTTAGTAGGACAACACATTGATACACTTTTTCCCTACTATGTCAAATTGCTTTATCGAAACCAAACCATATGCCTTTAAACTATAACATGAACCGCGAATATTATATAAAAAAAGTCTGTTACTTCAGTGAACATGTACAAATGTTGATTATGATCCTAGACTCATAAAAAAAAAATTGGCTCTCATGAAAACATATAAGTTTCTTTAGTAATGGATTTGATTGGACCCTTCATGGCTATGAAAAGAAAACTCACATCAATTGTTCCAAGTATTACCCCCTTTCTTCTCAGATCAAAAAAAAAACATATTTGTCGTTATGGTCCCATACAGAACCATCCTCATTTTTAAAGAATCCCAAAAGAACCAATCCTTCTAAGAACGTTGATCCTATTTATGAACTTTTGTTATTTCAAAACTACCAGTCGTGGAAACCTGTCATTTACATGGTTTAATTTGATTAGCATTTTATAATGAAATGAAGCACAGTTCACTTCAATGTGTACGTGCAAAGAGTAAAACAAAAGAATAAAAAGGTCACGCGCCATGACAACAAAACACAATCATTGAAGTCAAGAACCAAGTAATATTATCCTTCTATAAAAGAAAGGCTTTTATTTTACCATCCAGGTAAGCTCTCTTAAAAACGGAGGTACACTAAACGTTAGTCAAATTTCAATTTTATTTTTCCCCATGACGCTTTAATTTACGGTCGGGTGTACATTGTTGTGGGTTGTTTTTTAAATACCGACGTCTACCCGCTCTAACACGCTCGAAGCACAGTCGATTCCTGGACAGCAATTTAAATAGCCCACATGTGTACCGGTTTTCTACAGGTTTTCTGGAATTTAGATATTTGTAATATTTATACACAACAGAAGGCAACATAGGGGAAAAACATCTATTAAATTTGATTTTTGTTCAAAGCGTGCCAATAAAGGATCGAAATAGAATACAACCGAAAAGACTAATTATCTTTCATTGTACATTTAATATTGTTTATTGCATTTGAAGATAATATGTATAGTTTCCAAATGACGTAAATAATAATCGAACCCCTAGGCATGTCTTTATCGGATAGTATCACCGATACACGGTTATATCATAGATTCTGCAGATCAGTTCATTTTCAGTGCAGATTGTAAATCCTATAATTATTACATTGACAAATGCGTGCATGTTAAAAGTAATGTGAAAAGTTAGGATTTATACTCTGTAACACAGCTAATTTTGTACATGTAATATCATTATAGGTTTTCATTCAGAGTCCGTAATTACGTTTTGTACAACCAGTGGGGTTTTCAGGGATTGTTTGCCGTTCTCATAGAACATAATCATTGCCAATATTGGCGAAAAAAAGACGCACTGGTGCCGAAGTCGTATGATTCATAGACGTGCATTGGCTCCTGTGCATTTGTAAAATTAAAATTTCTAAATATGGTGCAGTTTATATTATGAATAGAGACTCGAATCCCAGGAAAGCATACTGGTGCTTTCTTTAATTGGCAAAATATTGCAGTAACCAAATTTCCCTCCAGTTACATACCGAATGCCACGAGTATATTTGAGTAGGAATTAAACATCTGGGACCAAACAATACAAATAATTTAGAAAAGACTTGCCACTGAAAAAAAGCATAGAATGGCTCATTTGTTTGGATGAACCTAAGCCTGTAGGTCCATATTCCAAAGCTGTGTAGAACCGACCGTAGAAGCAATAAATTACCAATATCCGTCCGAGTAAAACTTTGTATATTAACTCATTGGGTAGGTAATCACTTCCCCCGACTTGCAATTGCAGCTTTAATTGTACATGTGAATGGTGGCTGATTAAACAAAAGCCATTAATCTGAGACCTAATACCAAAGGTACTTTGAAGAAATATAAATCTAAGTGGACATCAAGCAAAAATGTAATGGTCTCTCTATTTGGCGAATTGGAGCATTTAATTGCTATGGTAATAGTTCATCAAGCAATATGACTTCCCGTTTCTTGTCCTTAATTGCCATTTTGTTTGAAAGAGTCCTTGTAAGTTGTAGAAAGATGGCGATATAATTAATGCTATTGTAGTGTGATTTTCCCATGGAAATTGCACGACTTGAGTATCTATTGTGGACTGTGCGACCACTCACACATAATCACTCAGATTTCGACTAGGAATTAAAACTGTATATTCTGTAAGCAAACAAAATACCGATAGGGTAAAGTGATTGTTTATTTCATTTCAGATTGATTGGAAATTTACAATAACACTCAAATGAACATGGTGCATGAACAATAGACAGTCAATCCTTAGGATGAAATCAGAATAATTCTATAATACTCACATAACTAGTATTTATAGATAGCAGAACGCTTTATGGCTTTATTTTTGTGTGCATAAAAAGTAATGCTTATGAAAGTGTGACAGCAACATGCCCTCCAGGCCCAAAAAATAACGCATAGTTACAGACGCGAAGAACCCTCTTGGCACAGCTATGCCCCATGTATAAAGCCCTGCCTTTCGTAAAACTAAACTGATACCGACGACTAAAGACAGCACATATGTTTGATTGACTGGCGTATGGCTAATGGCTGTCTTATCTTGTTTTGTTACCAGTGGCGTCCATAGTGATTTCCATCATCAATTGCGCTGCATGGCACACCGTCAGATAAAAGAAACTGCCTGGTGTTGTACGTCGTAAAACAAATAAAAACAAACAGCACACGATTGTAAAACACCTTTACGATTGCCAGTTGACTGAAAAGCAGCGCACACTATTAGCGTAGCCAGGTTTTAAAACCATTTCAGTTTATTTATATATATAATTTGGATTATATTCATTCTGATTATTAAAGTGCTAGTATTATTAAAATAAATAATCCTTCTGACATTTTATAAAAATTAAAATAGATAGAAATAGCATGCAATTGTATTTCGAATTTCTCAAATGGAACAATGCCTAGTGCATTAATACGTTCATAATGCGGCTGGTATATTCGCAGAGTCACGCTGACCTCGAGTTGCAGCGAGAGCAGCCCGGGCTAGATCATGTGAATACAATATAATGCTTAAATTGGTTTGTGAGACGGAGTATAAATAATAGTAGAGACAGGGCCCTTCAATATTGAACGCTTTAAATGATTTTACCTGTGGCTGCAATATCAAGAGACTGATCAATAACAGGTGTTAGTAGTGTGAACCATTTCGCGTTACTTACATGTTATAAATGTCTGTAAAACAGCTGTTGTTAAAGTATGAGAAAGTGTGTTATTTTCCATTATTATAGAACGGTAGAATTTACCTAAGACACGTGGTCGACATTAAAAAACAAAATTAAATAAAAAAACAAAAAGGAAACAGCAATACACAACTCTAAACAACTTTCCCTTTTCTGGCATTTAATTATTAATTTAGGTACTGTCGTCAATGTTCGGTTTTACAGCGTACAGTTTTATAGTCTCCTATTTTGATGATAAAAATACGTAGCTGCGTATTCTGTATAACTTATACTTCGTCAGATTTTAGTCTGTTGGTAATTGGTGCACTGGACGATTGCTGCCTTCTCAAGGAAGCAATAACACAATCCGCCAAGCTGTCCATTTGTGACACTGACTTAATTGTCTACTGCCTTGTTGTCTTTACGTGTTTGTACAATAACATTACTGACAATATCGTCTTTTGATAATAAACTCCCTGTGCCGCATATTCTATATAATTGATTTTCCTCTTACAGTAATTAAAACACTGTAGGGGTACTTCCGCAAGATTGTATTAGCGTCAAAATATCTGCCATTTGTCAAATCGTTACAACAGCCACGATCAAAATCGGCGCCTCGTTTTGTTTTATTGCTTTACCGGGATATCTTTCACAGGAAATTAAAGCACAACATAGTCCCCTATTTATAATTTATACCCGTATCGACTGCTGAAATTCGGTATCAATAGTATGTAATTTGAAACAAGGCGTCAGCTCGATCAAAACATTGTATCCTATTAATTCGGGATATATTATTATTATTATTTATATGTCGGTGAAATACCAGGATTTTCATCATGTATAAAAGTAATATTCCACTGCCATTAAATAACACTTTTTGTTATTCACTTCGAATTGTTCTACGTCAAAGCCCTTCGTTTCTATTATGACGATACATATAAAAGCGCATTATTTCGCCCTGACGCAATACAAAGGCTACGTCATTTGCAGCCAAATTTCGAATGACGTCCTTGCTGGGACTGAAATTGCCACAGAAAATTTAATCACTCCGATTTAGGAATTTTTTGATGATATAAATAATAAAAAGAATATTACACAGTGCAGTTTTATCACCATAATAATGCTCTCGTTAAATGTTCAAAGGATAACCCACTCGACGTTTCCTGCCTCGTGAGTTATCTCCTTTTCCACTTACTCAAGAAATATTTTTGGTATTCAGAACTCGATGTGTAATATTCTCTATATATATCTTACAAAATAGCTTGTTATGTTTGGTTCTCAACTAAGCCGTATCATGTCTTATTTCAGCTTTACTACCTGCTGAGATAATAATTTCAATATACATAAGACACCACGCGAAGAGTGTTTTGATCCAGGTCAAACTCATTTGGAAAAATGATAAGGTATATGTTTCGTGCGGAAGGTAATTAAACGCTGCGTTTATTTGGGTGTATTTGGAAGTCTTCACGACATAGCATATTAAATAACTATGTAACAGGTACTCATTTTAATTCCAGTTCCATATAAACTCTATGGAATTTGATTTGCTCACAAATCAAGTACTGAATATGTTATGTGTCCAGGGCCGTGGTTCAGGGGTAAGTGTGCCGAGTTACTGATTACCTTTCGACATCGCTCACAGATTCGTTCAGTCGTGTATATGATGGAGTCACACCAGGTGACTTCGACAATTGCGGAATTATTTTCACGAAAATTCCTCCTAGTTTACAATCGCAGTTTAGCCCGACAGAGCTAAAAGTGAACTGTTCGCCGTCATATATACGTGAAAACACCCATAAATATGTTTTTAGCCATTATCGCTATTTTAGAACCAGGCAACAGATTTCCCCAGGTCACGTCTTTATTTTAACTCCCGATTTATTCTGGGAGATTGAAAAATCAAATGGGTAAGGACGTCAGAGCTGTTATTTTTATCGACTTCGCAGTTTTATGACTTAGCAAAATATACCAGACCTGATTCAAAATTTGTTTATTTTTAGAAAAACATTGTTACATATATGTCTAAGAAACCTGTATGACCACATGTATACTGGCACCGTAGCTTTGCAGTTTTTCAGTTTATATTTATTAGACTGTTAATGTATACATAAACAATCTAAGAAGAGATCCTACTTATGTCACAAACACACATAAGTAGCGGCATAAGTTGTTGTATTATCCAGATCAAACGAGTAGTCCGGATCCGTCAAAATACATGTCACATACGTTCTTATGATTTGTTTAATTTGTATTTACTATGGTTATTTACATCTCACAGGAGGATTCGTATTTGTTATTTATAAACAGAAATACTTTGTTTACTCTTGTAATCAACTATAACGAAACAAATAAATTTCATTTCATTTCTTATATCTTCACGAATATGATCGCATGTATAGTTCTCGTTTTCTTGTCTCTGTCTAATTAATATAATTGCAATTAGACAAAGACAACACAACGAGAATTATACAATTTTTATCGGCATAATTATCATACTCAAGCTGATCGAAATTCAGACTATTTTTCGAGGTGTGGAGGACATTTCCTTCGCCGTATACTTGATTTTGTATATATCGGGATTATTCCGCATAGGGAAATGATATTCTATAAACAAATCTCAATGGCGTCACAGATGTAAAGTTTATTGTCTTCACAAATTTATGATTGATAACGGCAGAACTAAATACGACATTTGTATTTGAACTATTTTTAGAAAATCATATTAAATTGAAGTCCAAAATAAACAAGACCTTGTCTATTTAAAAACAAAACCGTCCTTGCCATTCATAAGTTAAGCTTGACTTAAATGTCACTGAACCTTTCATAAGATCTCCCTTACTCAAATAGAATATGGTTTTATTCTCTCGTATATACCAAAGAGAGCAACTGATCCAACCTAATACATGTCACACTATTTTCTTTAAAACTGGGATTATTTACGTTTCAAGAGATTTAATTTTTATAGCTATTTAGGGTAAAACTAAAATGAGGTAGAATGCGAGAAACTGAAAAGGGATTCCTTAACCTCTTTACGACAAGGAAATCATTTTTGCAATTTACCAATAAAGGCTGACACCTGTGGATCCAATCAATATAAACAGACGCTGTTGATTTGATCGGTATGAAACGTTCTATGCAAGTGTATGGAGGAAACCCCGTTTTCTTAGTTGAGAGGTGAAAAGTCATGTCTGTGTGTTACAGTAAAAGGAAACAAATGTTTTTAAACAGCGGTTAGTTCCAATACAGATGGTTTGTGAGACTCCTCAACCATAAGGTAAATAAAATAGTCTTTATTAATATCGATGGTATTCAGTCACAGACGATCGTTTATATAATGACCGGTCTTGGGGTTAAAACGACAAATAATAAAATTGGGTACCTCAAATAGGATCTTTAAGTCATTACATATCATTGTCGATTTCATATTAATAGTGGTGATAAATTGAATGATCTTTTCTGTGAAAAATAGACAACTTAAAAACAAAAACCACAAAAACAATTCATCCACCCGATCCGCTCGTTATTAACAGCTTCGAGCTCACTTTTATTAGAAATTATTACTCGTTTCAACCAAGGACAAAATACAGGCCGTAAGCCGCACTGCCCCCAACTAACAAACCATCAAAGCTTGAAACTGTAAACGTAATAGTAGAATATTCGTGGAATATCCCCATTATAACCGTCACTATAACCGTGGCCAGGGATTGGTGTATGGGTGGGATATTACCACTACAACCGTGACCAGGGATTGGTGTATAGGTGGGATATTACCACAATAACTCTGACCAAAGAATGGTATATTGGTAGAATATTCCCCTTATAACGGTGACCAGGGAGTGGTGTATAGGTGGGATATTACCACAATAGCTCTGACCAAAGAATGGTATATTGGTAGAATAATCCCCTTATTACAGTGGCCAGGTAATGACGTATAGGTGGGATATTACCACAAAAACCGCGTCCAAAGAATGGTATATTGGTAGAAAATTCCCCTTATAACCGTGACCAGGGAGTGGCGTATAAATAACTGAGACCAAAGAATGGTATATTGGTAGAAAATTCCCCTTAAAACGGTGGCCAGGGAGTGACGTATATGTGGGTTATTGCCACAATAGCCGTGACCAAAGGATGGTATATTGGTAAGATATTTCCTTATAACGGTGGCCAGGGAGTGGCGTATAAGTAGTATATTACCACAAAAACCGTGCCCAAAGAATGTTATATTAGTAGAAAATTCCCCTTATAACCGTGACCAGGGAGTGGCGTATAAAAAAACTGTGACCAAAGAATGGTATATTGGTAGAAAATTCCCCTTATAACGGTGGCCAGGGAGTAGCGTATAGGTGAGATATTACCACAATACGAACGTGACTAGCTACTGTTTGTTTGTTTGTTTGATTGGTGTTTAACGTCGTACTCAAGGGTATTTCACTTATATGACGACGGATACAAAACATCAAACAAATCTGCTTCCTGTTACCCTTTAGCTCTGCGAACATCAGGGCAACAGAAAGCAACCTATTTCTCGCCTCTTACGATTGACCGAGGAAGCCGAGGGAGTATTCTGCAGGGCCATGGCCCACCCGTTCCCTCACAGGGCCGGGCTAGCTACTGAGTTTAAGCGCTTCTAATTGTGTAATTGCCCTACAGTGGAATCTCAAGTAGCCCGAAATCACGAGACCCCCCTCCCGACATTGTGGGAGATGGGGACAAAGATAGGAATATGACAGTATGACAAAATGAACTTGGACAGTGATGTTTCACTTTTTAAAAAGCGGCTGTTGGACTATTTAAGGTCTCAATTGACAAACAAAATGTATCAGGACGTTCAGATTACAAAACATTATTTACAGTAGTAAATTGAACATATAAAATACAGTAAGTCTAAAAAACTTAATATCGCAATGTTAGGAGCACTAAAACTCTCTAGAAAAGGCTACATGATATGATATAGAGATACAGAACTCTACATCTAGAACGGGACCAGAACGCAGTGTTATACTGGTTTATGTTATATATCCAATGTAAAGAATTGAAATAAAGGTTTTGTTTGCAGCCCCAGACTTTGAGTTCGAATCTCTGGCCAATATATATGTACCAGCCTACCAGGTAAGTGATGCATTGGTCGCGTAAAGATCATTGCCTATTTTAATCCGAATTGCCATCTTTTGTGCGACTAATAAGCATGGCTATGAATTATTCATAACTGGCTTTATGCTATGGTTATTATAAAACTACTACTTTTGATCGGACAGGGCATTAACGGAGAACTGCCAATAACCTATATAATATGAGAATTGAAATATGTCACACTAAACGGAAGATCTTAATGCGTTTGTTCCTGGGGGGTAGATTCAGAGGCGCTCCAGATTCTAAATATAACATCCATTACCCATGTACTTACAAGGTGAATGCCGTCTTATCCACCATTACAGAAATGTACATTAACGGCAATTTCCTACTATGCTAAAGTGGAGAACTTTTACGTCAGACCCGTGCGAGTACAATCGTATTATAACAACTGTCTTATTGTCAAAACGGCCATCTTAGTAATATCCCACCTTTACACCACTCCCTGGCCACGGTTATAGTGGTAATATCCCATCCATACCCCAATCCCTGACCACGGTTATAGTGGTGATATCCCACCCATACACCACTCCCTGGCCACGGTTATAGTGGTAATATCCCACCCATACACCACTCCCTGGTCACGGTTATAAGGGGAATTTTCTACCAATATACCATTCTTCGGACGCGGTTTTTGTGGGAATATCCCA
>JARFOD010122555.1:0-28742 GCA_031763545.1 Mopalia muscosa
CAGTGGTAGGTATCAGGCTGGGGCCCTCTGGCAGTGGTAGGTATCAGCCTGAGGCCCTCTGGCAGTGGTAGGTATCAGGCTGGGGCCCTCTGGCAGTGGTAGGTATCAGCCTGAGGCCCTCTGGCAGTGGTAGGTATCAGGCTGGGGCCCTCTGGCAGTGGTAGGTATCAGCCTGAGGCCCTCTGGCAGTGGTAGGTATCAGGCTGGGGCCCTCTGGCAGTGGTAGGTATCAGCCTGAGGCCCTCTGGCAGTGGTAGGTATCAACCGGAGGCCCTCTGGCAGAGGTATGCCAACCTGAGGCCCTCTGACAGAGGTATGTCAACATGAGGCCTTCTGGCAGAGGTATGTCAACCTGAGGCCTTCTGGCAGAGGTATGTCAACCAGAGGCCCTCTGGCAGAGGTATGTCAACCTTAGGCACTCTGGCAGAGGTAGATATCAACTTAGGACCCCCTGGCAGAGGATGGTATCAATCAGTTTAAGGCCTACTCGCCACTAAAATTATATCTTCACAGACAAAAGAATCTAGACATTTAATAGTCTATGGTTGAAGTGAATTGGTTTCATTAATCCTTCCTGTATTCCATCAACACAAAGTGAGCACAACATTTCATTTTATCAAACCTTCCAAAACTGTAAGTGTGTTACCCATGTATTAACTATATAATAGGACATTCTGAGTATAAGTGAGTGCATTATAGTTTGATTTGGTTTTACACCGTAATTATGTTTCTTTCACTCATATCACAGTGTCATACTCACTCCTACCACCAGCCCTCATGAGGGTACAGACTTACAGATAATAGAACCTTATCAAATGTTCATGGAGTTGAACAGGATTGAGAAAACATTATTTTTTTTAAATTGATCTATGTGGATATATCCTGTAGTTATTTGGTTATTCTTAAATTGGTTGGTTTGTGTTTGAAAGCTCTCGTCTAGGTGAAAATATTACAGGAGAAAAAGAAAAAAGACCTAAGGTGATATATCATGTGAAGCAGATATCCTGTACATTGAAAAAACTGACATATATTTTACCCCTTAAAATGGATCTAACATGGTTAAGGGCAACTTTAACAAACTCAGTACGTCATTTTTGAAAACTATTAAATATTTCACTTGAAACTATTTGTATTTTTATGTCATATTGGGTCTTCCCTTCCCAAGACAGGAAACAGTTGTGCATGCATACCACAAAAGGTTACGCCAATCATTTCCTTTTTGTACATTAAAGAGTTGAAAAACCAGAGTATATACCTGGAGATTGGGATATCTTTGCCAACCCATGTTAACTGGATCATATAGTAGCTTGAATGCTTATCAAATGTTTATTGAGATATAACTCATTGATTAAAGGTTAATAGGAAGTTTGACACTTAGTTAGACTCCGAGCCTCCAGGTGAAAACAAAAACAGCAGTTAAGGTGTTATTAATACCCCACTGGATTGTTTTTCTTTTTCGCACTACTGATAAAGCCATTAAATGTCACAGGTAGGTCAACTTCCATATATGAATATTGGGCCTTTCCTAAATACAGCAGTATTTGCTTCAATGATTATATGAAATGGGAGGATAGTAAAATATAATAACCATCATACAACTTGTGTCTCTAGTTGTTAATTTTGCTTCTTTCCTTTCGATATGTGAATGTTTGTGTCTTTCACTCAAAAAACTATATATTGTCAAATCCTTAATCATCGGACAAAGCAACCAATGATAATTATTTAAACAAGTTTGACTCAGTTGTACAAAGAAAATTTAAATGAAAAAAAAAAAGGCCCTGGCATACTTACCTTGTTTTACAAACTTGACAAGATGACAGAAGACCATCCACTCTGTGGCCCCCAGTAACCCGTCCTTATTGAGGTCTGCCAGGAGAAAAAGTTGCCCTAATACGGCTGAGCTTACCCCAGCCCCATGTAACATCTTCTTGGCACGCTCAGCTGTCAGAACAAACAAGTTATAGATCAAGGGATGACAATAACCAGTAATCCTGGCTTTATCAACCATTTACACACACATCTCATCACACAAAGGGCATACCCTTGCTGTTTTTACAATCTGGCTGCACAGATTTGAAGAGAAGTGTTAAAACATATAAAATAATCAATACACAAATAGAATTGATTGTGGATGTTACCCCCTGTTACACTCGGTTAAACAACCAAACCTGTGGCAGCCAAAACCACCGAAGCCATCTTTCAAATTCAACACATTTAAAGAATATATAAATAATGAATATTTTCTGTTGTTTCAATACCTTGATAAAAGCATTCAGATCTGTATGAAATGGTCTATGTTTAATTGATATATGTGAATGTAAAAATATTTAACCAACACTGTGATTACATATAGTTTGCGGTTTCCTAACGAATATTTCTTGAGGTTAGGTTTTGATGTAACTAATTGCTGTTTAATTGTAACGGTTCAGGTTGAGTGGTGAACAGTTATCCGTTTGAAGGAAGAGAAGAGTTACAGTTTTCAGCCAAGTTATTGTGGGATTGCTAAGAGCATTTTAGTATTTAATTAACAGAGCTCTCATCCATGACGAAGACAATTTGAATTTAAATACATGTAATGTACAAACAGTTACACGATTTATCAGCTTATTTGTTTGTCATTAACAAAGCTCTTTTACTGCCCTAACACAGACAAGCTTCACTGACAAATTAAAACAAAGAGGTGATAAACAACGGCCAAGCGCTTTTGTTTACATTCTGACAACAACACTTTTAAACTGTCGTGGCTTCACAGTGAATAAATTAACTGAACAAATTAGAAACAGACACCAAGTGATCTGTATATTTGTAATTGACTAATTACAGCTCTGTGGAAACCACAATCACAGTAAGTGTTATTTAGTCATGCAGGAGCAGTCAGAGGCTGTTCCCTCAGATTAAAGTCAAACATCCTAGAGTTAGAATGGCCTTGTGAAGTTTAGCTTATCAACTACACGCATGCATATGATGGACAAATTGAACATTTTACCTAGCCCATCTTCCAGGCCTAATTAAGACTCTTTTGTTCCATGAAGATTTGAGATTGACAATACAAAAGTAAAACCAAAATTATATTAAAAGAGGAGAGGTTTGGTGGAACAGGATGAAAACATCACTGCATGTGTTGTAATATGCAGCATTTCATCAAAGTTTGACAACATACATATTTCTCAAACTAATGCTCCCTGGATCTGTGCTATATGCCTCTTAAATTTCAGATCTATTGATTAAAATATTTTAAAGTTTCTACTCAATTTATGAAATTGAGAAAAATCAAAATGGCATCAAAATTTAAAATTATCATCAGAACAACTTGAAAGTCATAATAATTATCTAAAATCCAATAAATATCACCTGTTATATATTGATCATGATTATTAATATGAGTAGTAAATTCCTCCAAGTAGAGATCTTTCTCCTGGTCTGACAGGACAGGTAGATGGATGGTACATGTTGGTGAAGGGTGCAGAAATTCAGGTAATTCCACAGGTAATTTCTTCCCTCCTAGGTGACAATGGGTTAGATACATCAACAGACAGAATTCGTTCACATCTAACAGATTGTCATTGGTCACATCGGCCAGATTCCTGGAACAATAAGAAATAAAAATATTTTGTAGCAAGTGAAAAACATTAATGTGCTCTAATGACATCCAGGTGGTCAACCAGTGGGTGACTGTCAGGCAGGCATCGTGTCGCCGGGTATTTCAGAAACAAAAAAAAGTCAAAGGGTAATTATATGTATAATAGGACTGTTGTAAAATTATGCAATGGCAACGATTCTTTTTTTTATATGGAACTAGCTCAAATTATACCGCATTCATTTTTTTTATTAGGAGGTCAATTTCAGGTTAATCTGTGAATTTATTCTGTACTTACTGTGCTCACAACACATGTATACGCTGGTATTTATGTAACCCCCGTAAAATTTATGTTAAAAAATGATTTTAATTTATGTGTATGTTTTAATGGCCTATTGGTGTATTTAACAATATTGTGTACACTATACTCCAACATGCAAAGGGTACATGTAGGCAGGTCCGCCTCTGCTATAGCAATGGTGGATAAAAAGTTCCATGTCTGTTGAACATCTAGATAAAGGAGACAATTGTAACTGTTAAATTTAACGAGGCCTATGATGGGAAAATATGACATCCTGGTCGATTCATGACCTTACAATAGTTACACAGCCTTAAACCAAAGACGTGTCAAAAGAGACTTTTTAAAGTGTCAGTCCAAACTGAAAGGCTGTGTTATTACTGCTTTGTTAGAGTTAACAGTTTGCTCTGACACTGTTTGGACAGGGAAGAGGACAGAGAAACACAGCTTTGTCAGGACTTGTCAGGGCTTGGGGCAATACCTCTGCTCCAATGAAGCCCTGATAAGAACAGAGGACACTGTAGAAATAAAGACTGTATTTACTGTATTTTCATTCCATACATTTGTCAACATAAACAGGTGTAACATATATCAATACAGGAAAAAAGTTAAACAATGCCCCAAAAAGGTTAATTCTGTGTGCTTGAGTAACAAAGTAGTTTAACATTAAAGGTTGTTCCAAATGATCAGCATATAAAAACAAGAACAAAATTTCACACATGTCCAACAATTACATTAAAGGCATTTTCCCTCAACTACCTTTAGATGTGGTAATATATCAGTCTTCAGAAAGTGTGCAAATATATAACATTAGAGGGAAATAAACATTTTTTGTTGTTGACAAGATTGTTTGTTAGATTGCAGTCTGGGTTTACATAATAGTAAACATTATTTAACTAATAATACTGTCTGGCTGTCCATTAGGTGCAAGGAAATCACACTGCGTGATCTTCAGGCTAAACATTAACACAGTCCCAATTTTTACAGGGAATGTGTATTGTAAAAACACCAGTATTTGCCAAACTGAGAAGAAATGAATGATATATGTATGCTGGCTAAACAAAATAATAAAGGAAATTCCTAAATAAATTCCAAGCATGTGTGGAAGATTTCAACACATGCTGTATTTTACACAATGAACCCTAACCTTAAAGGTGTGGGAAAATTGTGAGAGACATGTGTAATTATTTACAGAGCAAATATTACAGAATCCAGCATTTATTCATTGATCACCTGTCAATAGACACTCATGTCTGACAGAGACCGTGTCCTCATTTATTTTAAAAAAAGTTCACTTGAATAACCAGAAATAAAGTAACAATATTTTTGGCTGGCAGGTGTAACCATGATGGTTTGGCCACACCACAGATATTCAGTGTATGTTAGACTCTGTCTAGTTTATTTATTCAGAATAATCACAAATGAAGTTATAATGCTACAATTCAACAGAACCTATTGTGTTTTTATTAAAACCTAACAAGAAGTGTGTTAGTGTGGGTTGAGATTTATAATAGAAATAAGACATGATCCCATCATTTAATGCTACAAATATCCCTGACAGCACAAACTGTAAACAAGCCTGAGGCCATTTCTCATCATACAAATAAAGACAAGTACTTATCATGAAAAATCACCCAAAAAATGTAATGACTAATTTTATACTTGCACAGAGCATGGCTTTATTGACTAGTCACGAAAGACAGAGAATATTGATATAGTGAAAGGTGGAAATTGATTGGCTACAGTAGACACGAAATAAACCTTCTTTAGATCAACAAATCAGCAGGAAAATATTACAGAAAAACCCCCACAATGATCCTTATTGTTCTTAAAGACGAAGCTGACAGTCACACACTGATTATATTCATACATGTAGTCAGTTATAGATCAGATAAACAGGTGCTCTTTGATGCACCCTCCAGATACACCTCCGAACACACTAAGATCAAAACTGTAAATCAGACAACACAACAACCACTATATTAAAACAAACGAAAATGAGACTA
The DNA here is from genome assembly GCA_031763545.1 of Mopalia muscosa. NCBI lineage: Eukaryota > Metazoa > Mollusca > Polyplacophora > Chitonida > Mopaliidae > Mopalia > Mopalia muscosa. The sequence goes on from JARFOD010122555.1 coordinate 5,882, forward strand.
CTAGAAACATGTAACTGGAACACTTATACTAACTCAGTTTGATTTGAATTCTTTTTCAAGTTAATGTCTGGAACCCTAAAAATCAATCCAAGCGACGTTTTGTCACATGAAACATCCATACAAAGTTTAATTGGAATTCCACAAGAAACTGAATTTAGGTTTGTCATGATGTGACCCCACCTGTAGGTCAACATGCGCCAAATTCAATCACAAGTTACATGTATGTCATGTCACAAGGAACACTCTTACTATGTTTTATTTGAATGTTAAAGAAGTTTTCAAGTTAATAAAGAAACCCAAGTCACGTCTTGTTACATGAAACAATCAGACTACTTACACTACCTTTGATTTGAACTTCAGAAGAAGTTTTCAAGTTTTCATAAATGAAATTCAGACTTTGCCATTTAGTTACATGCAAGCCTAGATCCGTTACGCAAAATTTTGAAAAAATAAAGCTTGTTTATAATGGTTGGTTTGCTGCATTGGACATCTAAATGAAAACTCTTTTAATTTTCAAACAGTTATATATAACCCACAACACTTTAACAAAATCATATTGATCAATTCCCTTAAATGTTGGTAACATTCAAATATATATTCGCATTATTCCGTATACAAAATACATAAGGCAGTATTTGTTAAATGTCTGACAAGCATTATTACCATGGCCAGTTTTTACTTGGTATAATTTGCAGATGAGCGTCTTTATTCATTATCAGAATGTCAAGCTCAGATGAATGTAAAATTAAGATTATTAACTCTTAAATATAGGTCAATTCATATCAATAATATCACTAGATTTTTTTTTCTTTTCAAAAATAAACTTGATCTTCATAAGTACTGATACACACTTACAAGGTTGGCAGTGCACACCTTTTTGGAAAGCCTTAAGTTTAGTGGTACCATCATTTTTCTTATTTATATCTTGAAAATATTGAACATCAATCAAATTTAAAACCTAATATATCTCTACAGTCAGGTGTCCATGTAAACATCTACAGTAGTATAGATGGGGCGATAAGTAAGCTTTTTCTACATGCCTTTGGGCTAATCAATTTACTTAGAAAGACTAGCCATATTCAAATCCGCTTGTCACTGAATTACCTGTATTCTCAGGTACATAATGTATTACAATTTACCGCAGTGTTCACAGCCCCTAAAGCTCTATAGTACCTGTTGAATAATGGGGTCATGGGACATATCCTATAGAAGTGAGTTAAAGAGTTCCAGTGAATGAAACCCCCCAGGTTAATTCCCCAGACAAGTCAATATTACACATGTACTATTTGAACAAGTCAAGCACTAAGGCTTAGCAATTGTATAAAACAGAACAGGACCTGTAAGTCATTTACAGAACTACCTTTATTTTTACAGTTGATTTGTTAGTTCGATAGGGGTTTAATGCCATACATATATCCATTTGATATGATGGAGGGGAGGGGGGGGGGGGACTTTTCAATTAGAGAGTATATTTCCACATCATTTGAATCCTGATCAGATTCTGATTGGTGTGAACATAAAATAATGTATATTTATCAGAGCAGATTTTATTTATTGTTTATTATAATCTGTGAATTCAGCTTGGCAAATGGATATTGTTAATGGATTCAAATCATTCACAGTATTACACAGTTTCTTGTGATCATCATTCATGAACTCCCTGACCCCAGTAATTCTTACTTTTACATTGATTGGAGCTAAATAAGATGCAACGTATTGAATTTATCTGACTGAGTACATCCATATACAGTACGTGTTTTGTACAAGTTGTTTTTCTTCAGGATTCTACCTTAAAGGGTCAGCTAGTTAAATAGAGAAGAGCAGGGGAGGTTGTTGATTATCAAGTCCACATGTTTATTGTGAGAGTACAATTAAGATAAGCCTGGGAATATCTAGGGATACTCCTGTCAAAAACTTCAATGAAAGAGAGCCTTTAAAACCTATCAGTTAATGAGCTTTTGAAGTAAAATACCTGAGTACACAGTTGAAAGCCTGCTGGCTACAGGTGCCCTATATTAAGCTATTTACTAACTCCCAAGTGTTATAAAGAGATTGTAGAGGATGATACATCTAACACAGAGAGGAAGATCTATGAATGAACATGGCTGTAACAAGATAACCATTTCACCAATTTAAAAACAAAAAATATTTTATGATCAACCAAAAGAGAAGCAGGTTGAAGTAGATATATCATATTTTTTTTTAATTTGAACATTATTTTGTGACATACAAATACTCAAAAAAGAAATTTGCAGACAATACAGTAAAAAGAATGGCCAGGGATACTAAAATGGTTATACATACAAATGACATACAGCATACCCTTCACTAGTTTATAATGCAAATGAACAACTCAATATTTCTTTTTGTTTAAATGTAAAACATTGTTTATTCCATCACTATCAATTTGTCTAGAGCCCATGTATTTGTGCAACCACATTAATTTGCTTTTAACAATAATGTCAAGAGCCCATATATTTGTGCAACCACATTAATTTGCTCTAAAATAATGGTTAGAGCCCATGTATTTGTGCAACCACATTAATTTGCTTTAAAATAATGTCAAGAGCCCATATATTTGTGCAACCACATTAATTTGCTCTAAAATAATGTCTAGAGCCCATGTATTTGTGCAACCACATTAATTTGGTTTAAAATAATGTCAAAAGCCCATATATTTGTGCAACCACATAAAGTCTAGAGCTCATTTCTTTGTGCAACCAAATTAATTTGCTTTAACATAAAGTCTAGAGCTCATTTCTTTGTGCAAATTTCATTTGCTGACATATTTTAGTCATAATATTGTCCAGAGCCCAATATTTCTTTGTGCTTCCACACACAGATCATGTAGATACTCCAAAAGTGTTTTCAAAATCCCTGGAACTGAAAACCTGGTCCAGCAAAACTCACAGTTAACAGTCCCACCCATGGCGGAAACGAGTAGGGAATATGGGAATCTCACTGGTAGGAAAATAACCTTCACGAAGCATGGGAAATTTAAACAGCAAATCAACGTTCAATTTTTTGCAGAGTGACACTTTTCTAGCAGTGGTTACATAAATATACAGTGTGATTACGCTAAAATGTGCCACGATATACCATGCAAGTAGTTACACGTACAACTGGCACGGTGGCACCAATTCCTGTTTGCCAATTTTTACCAAACAATATTCACAAATACAATCTTTATAGGCAGAAGACCAGCCTGGGAATACTCTGCGGGTGGATTAAACAGGGTGGATTAAACAAGAAGTGACTGTCATAATATCATCATTATCATGTTGATGTAGAAAAGCATGTGGTAAACTATCTGCATGTCTTCAAGAGTCTTCAAGTTATCCAAAATATGCCAGTATTGTGTACTGTCAATGCTTTCAACACCCTGAACTGAGTAAGACTTTGATTGGCGAGTCACAGCCGCAGGTTTTTTTATTTTGCACAATTTATCTTTCTCTGCTTCACTTTTAGTTAGTTTTTTTTTTATCAAATTAAACTTCATAATTGAAGCAAAAAATGGTTTATTGTTAAATAAACTTTTATCATGATCAGCCAAACTCAAACATAACAACTTTTTCCTCCAGTACTAAGTAAAGACAGCATTGCCCCACTTCAAACAAACTACCAATTGCCAGAGGGCTTTAGATAACATCATAGATAAAATAATTTATATGTTTTAATTATTATGACAGAATTAAGACATTCATTAATTCAAGGAGCAAATCTTCATAGGATGAGTCATGCTACAATTACCATTAAACACCCCAGGTGAAATAATAATACCTGTGATTAAAGATGAGTGTGTGAAATAAGACATCTCATCAATCACAGGTAACACAGAGTTATGTTTTATTAACATAAGTAGCTGAACACAGGTAATATTCATCAGCTATTTATAAGTTTAGTAGGTGGTTAAGGTTTAATACACGCCTATTATACTATTATACAGAAAGTTAAAGTTGTACAAAGTAAATGAGTTGCTTAGCAATGTTTGTTTGTTTGTTTAATTGGTGTTTAATGTCATACTCAAGGGTATTTCACTTATATGACGATGTGCCAGCCCAATGGGTGAAGGAATCAAGGAAACCCCCCTCGATACCACTGACACAAACAAAGACAGGACGGGACAAATACAGTACAACAACAGGATGCTATTCAGACACCACAAACAGATTGGCTTCCTGTTCCCCTTTAGCTCTGAGAGGCTTAGCAATGACAGTTGAAGTATTAATTAGGTCATTATAAAGTTAAAGAAGTGATTTGCTCAGTTAGAAAATTCATGTTCCTCCAAGAGTCCAAATTTAAAAAATGACAGTATGACAGTTTTTCATCAGGAATACAGTATGGCTATTTCATTAAATTTCCAAAACATGTATATTATACATGTACACACCTTGATTTGTATATCAAAAGTTGTGTGTAACTCAGGAGATTAGCCAGAAATCAAAAGTATGGACGAGTCCAAAATGGTCATTTTACTTCACTTTTCACATAACTGGGTGTCCACTTCTGACAGGTTTCCTATATCCTGCATGTTAAAGTTTCTTAAAACAGGGTGTCCAAATGAGGCAATTGTTCTCGTCAGGGTGTCTGCCTAAGCCCTTGGTGTAACCGTACAGGATAAGACAACTGCTTGCATTGAATGGAAAATAATTGAAGTACAAAAACAAAGGCATTTTTAAAATAATTTGTTGATGCACTGGACAGAGGCTTTAAGATTTGACTGAGCAGGAAGGCAATGGGTCATACTTAAAATAACTTAGTGTGAAATACTAAAGTTCTAAGTGGGTTTGGGGGATTCTAAGAACTACATGTACCTTCTACATGTAATTAACAGTGGAATATTTGGGAAAATTGTCCATGCTCTCCAGTGTGACAGTCAATTCATGATTGTAGTACATAACATGGTACATAGTGTGGTCGCAGTACCAGTGTTACAGGTGTTGCATGACAAGATTACAAGATTATATCCTAACAGCACAAAGTACATATTGTGGTCGCAGTACGAGAGTTACAAGGGTCATAGGAAGAGATAACATGATTACACCTTTACAGCACAAAGTACATAGTGTGGTCACAGTACGTGTGTTACAGGGGTTGTAGGAAGAGATTACATCTTTACAGCTCAAAATACATAGTGTGGTCACAGTACGAGTGATTATACTTTTACAGCACAAAGTATGGTCCCAGTACAAGTGTTACAGGGCTCGTATGAAGAGATTACATTATTAAACCTTTACAGTACAAAGTACATAGCTTGGTCACAGTACAAGAATTACAGGTGTCATATGAAGAGATAACATGATTACACCTTTACAGCACAAAGTACACAGACGTAGCTTGGTCGCAGTACGAGTGTTACAGAACTTACAGGTGTCATATGAAGAGATTTACAGCACAAAGTACATAGTGTGGTCGCAATACGAGAGATACAGGTGTCTTATGAAGAGATAACATGAATACACCTTTACAGCATAGTGTGGTCCCAGTACGAGTGTTAAAGGGGTCGTATGAAGAGATTTACAGCACATAGTACATAGCATGGCTGCAGTACCAGTGTTGAGGGGGTTGTATGGAGAGGTTACATAATTATATCTTTACAGCACAGGTACAAAGCCTGGTTGCAGTAGGAGTGTTACAGGGGTTGTAGGAAGAGATTACATGATTACACCTTTACAGAACAAAGTACATGGCGTGGTCGCTGTACGAGTATTACTGGGGTTGTAGGAAGAGATACCACATGCATGCAGTACCTACACAGTAGAGACAGCATTATCTGTACATATATGTCAGGTATTGGCTTACATTTAAGATGTAAGAGAACCTCACATTATTTTAGTCGGTATGTGACACAGACAAGGCTACATAACAAAGGTTGTAAGAGACCTGCTGCCAGTATCAAACTATCAATCTAAATGGTAGGCTGCTCACATTCCTTCAAACACGGACCACCTTTACATGTAGCTTAGTCCTAGACATTATACATACAGTTATATCACCTCTCATACTAGTGTTCATGTGTTTGTTTAAGGGTTGTCTAAATAAGGCAAACTTTATTTCAAGGCATACATTTATTTTAGATAAATATAATTAACAAGGTTATCCCACGACTCACAGTTTGACAATCATAACTCATGGTTTGCTAACATCAATAAACACAATTATATCTATATTTTTTTTTTTTAATTATCTTGGCGCTTAAACCATTAACAGTGGCATATAAAATTGAATTTCTTAATTGCCAAATTTAAGTATTAAAGTATTGCTCAAACTATACTTTATTCGTCATATTTTGACACATTTGTTGTAATATATAATTGAAATCCTCAAGAAGCAAAATGATTTATTGTTTAAACCAAACTCATTTCACATATTTTGACATACCATGATATCGTACATACAGTACTAGGGAAAACATTCCACCCACGACTCACCTTAGTACCCTACAATTATGTATGGACCCAATCCAGTGATCCGGAACTATCTACAGTAGCCAAGAAAATATCCAGAAAACAAAGCTGCCCTTAGAAAACAAAATGGACTGAAAGCTATTATAGTTCAGCACTGCATGTATGAATACATAAATTCAAATTGTGAGAATGCCTGGGGGAAGTTCACACAGTCTAATGTTTTTTTTATCAATAAATTGCTTTTTCTTCCTTCGCAAAAAAGATAGGGATTGAATGAACTTGTTACAGAGTGATTTTAACTAGAAATATACATGATTGTAAGTACATGTAAAATGAAATCAAGAGGAGGTAGTACCAACGAAACAGATAAATTGCGATTCTTTGTGAATACACCACGTTCTGGGTACTTCATATCATTGATATCTAAGTTGGAACTGGTTGGGTTTTTTTTTTTATCTATAAAAATTAACAAATAATATTAAATATTTAGGAGTAGAATCATTGAAAAGTGTGTTTCCTTGGGATAAAGATTCATTGATTGGTGTTTTACGCCGTGGTTTCACTTATATAATGGAGGTGTATTCCAACACTAACTTAAATACAACTAGCCTTGACAAAAAATTCAACAACATACTACTTTACAGTGATCACGATTTTCCGATTTATATTTAAATTTATATAATTTTAAAATGTTGGTATAACGGATGGATTTTATATGGTAGTTACTTATAAAACATTAATAATTGAGGATCTTAAGAGGAATTTATAAAATGCAGTGTGCTGGGGGGTATTTTTGATTTCAATTTGTAAACCTCAGAGGCCCCATAAACGAATTCATTCTTAAAGTAGGTGGTAACGGAACATTCCCTCCTGACAATTATTCTTTGCAAACATATTTTACTGTCTCCAAGAATCCATTTGATTGGTTTGTTTGTTTGGGATTTAATGTTGTACTCAAGGGTATTTCACTTATATGACGACAGATTGTCCATTTCACACTGCACCTAGAATTATTAAGATGGAAAACCTGGAGAAAACCTTGTAAAAATCACCTTGCGATTGCCGGAGCCACAACATGTGACTCGCAGCCACTCATATAAATGATGGTTGACAGGCGGACTCGATCCAGTGAACGATACATCGAAACAGGTTCAGTTTAGTAAGCTCACACACTACCAGTAAGCCATGGCCGCAGGCGAGAATCCGTTCAAAATTTTAGTACTTTTTTTTTTTTTTAAATTTTAACTCTTTATCGAAATAATTGTGGAATAAAAATATAGACTGTTTTTGTGTTGCCATTTGGCCCACAGAGCACCAAGACAACAGGAAGCTCCCTCGCATCGGTTAAATGAAATTCTGCTCATACGTCTCAGTCAAATATGCCTACTGATTGCTCAATGTAGTACATATATAAAAGCTTTTAGCCCTTATACCTTATATTTGTTTAAAGTTTGATCCATGTTTCACTCATATTTGCTCAATCTACTCATTAATTTCTGTGAACATCAATCATTGATAAGCAAATGAACAAAGACAATATTTGAACAAGGAAAGGAAGTTTGCTTACATTAAAAAAAAGTCACGATTACATGACTTATACTTTCTGTAGAAATACAGCAGTGTCAAATATAAGAAAATATTTATTCACAGCTTTTTTTTTTTACAAAATTTGAACAGATTTAGACCACAGTCATATTTCATGAATGTATAATTCATTAACTATAAATTTTGTCAGAGTGAAATATTACTGACTTCATATTCAGTTGTTAATAAAGTTTAAATGTGCATGGTCATAAATTTAGAATGATAAATAACTTTGTTAAGGATCTGACCTAATGATTGTATGATACTCTGAGACTTAATTGCTGCAGAGTTAATGACATCAGTTTCAGTATTAAGAAGCTCTACAGGCTCAATACAATCATAATACCATTATATGGTAATGAACAATGGTAATTTAAACAAACTTGACATAATCACAGATAACATGATCTTGCTCAAGGCTATGCTGTAATCTGGAGAACCCCCTCGACTCATTGTCACGGATCTAGTGTGATGCACTGAAGCGTTCACCCAGGGTGAGACACAGTCACAGCAACAGGCTGAACATCAGCTTACATGTATAAGGATCTCTTTAAAAAGGTTTGACAGCCAGATTACAAACACACATCACAAAATAATATATCTGACATATAAACTTAAAACCATAACACACCTGAAGCTTAGTAAAATAAACCATGCCCCTTTGCTTCATATCTGAATTGAAATGAGAGCTGGTGGGTTTGATTGATTTACATGTAATGTACAGATAATTGTTTCTCTGTGTGAGATCTGAAAACATGGTACTGTAAAAATTAGTTGAGGAGAACTGGTGGATTTGATTGACTTTAATGTAACATACAGTTAATTGTTTTACTGGGTGAGATCTGAAAACACGGTACATGCCACTGTTAAGATTAGTTGAGGAGAACTGGTGGATTTGATTGACTTTAATGTAACGTACAGTTAATTGTTTTACTGTGTGAGATCTGAAAACACGGTACGTGCCACTGTTAAGATTGGTTGAGGAGAACTGGTGGATTTGATTGACTTTAATGTAACGTACAGTTAATTGTTTTAAGGTGTGAGATCTGAAAACACGGTACATGCCACTGTTAAGATTGGTTGAGGAGAACTGGTGGATTTGACTGACTATAATGTACCGTACAGTTAATTGTTTTAAGGTGTGAGATCTGAAAACACCTTACTTGCCAGATTAAATATTGATTGTTTTTCGACCCTGGTTTATTTGGCGGTCTGAATAATAGTGTTCAATCTTAAGCTGCCTATACCTGCACCTTCTGTTAAGGAGGACAGGACTTGCTTTGTTACGCCGAATAAGTATGATCTTGTGAACTGACATGGATAACATTTAGCTGGATATGATTTTGCTTCTGTTATGATGTTGCCCTCAGTGCTAGCATCTGCTCTGAAGTGTTGAAAATCAATCAATCCAGAAGTATTTTAGCTTTAAAATACCTTTTATGTAACACAAATCTAGCTCAAAGAGCTGTTGAAAAACACCTAGACGTATTATAAGTGATCGCTCTTCTCAAAGTGAAGATCAAAGTACTTGAGTACACACAAGATGTGATTTTATCCTAAACGTAGTAAATTTTACTTTTTAAATATTTTATTATTTTTTGTTTCAACAATCCCCCCTCAAAGGAGGCAAATAAATCATTTCATCTTAAAGCATTTCATCTTAACTGTCCCCTCTTTGGAAGAATAGCTCCTCAAAGGGGAAAATCTGCCTTGATATTGTTCTCAGCTGATTACTTTGTTAAAACGTTTCATTTGTTTGATTGTGTATTTGCGCCCTATTTAAGATTATTTCACTCATTTAACAGCAGCCCAGAGAAACAGAAAACAGAAACCCTTACCCTCACAACAATAAACCAAGTGAATGGGGCAGTTTGATAACTATCTAAAATCTATCTTTTCCTTGTCTAAAATTCTTAAAACAGGGTGTCCAAATGAGGCATTTGTTAAATTCAGGGTGTCCCAAGGTTGAGTAACCTATCTGCCTTAGCCCTTGTTGACCACTGTATCTGTGGGGCCTAGATTCCACAAAAAATATATTTACCAGACGAAAACTTAAAGATTGGCTCCTTATACAGCTTGTAGTCAACACATAATTAAATACCTATTCAGGTTTCCTGTATTTAAAGATAAAAAGAGGTATAAATTCCTTGCTTTCAAACTATTCACAACTTTAACATAAAAACAAATTAATATAATATTAAATCAAAACAAATTTCTTTCAAATTTAATGAACTGAGAGCATTTGAAAGCAATGAAATGACACTCATGCACAAACTCCCATAAATCTTTTAATACATGGAGGAAGTTGTAAATTTAACTTTCAAAGAATGTCAGGTTAATTTAAAATTATTGAAATTGTAAGTCATCTTCTTGAGGCGAATCTTATTTCCAAATTAACTGGCCTTACAACAAAATACACAGCCTGGGGTGCAAATTATATATATAAATTGTTCTTCATTACATCTTTACAGCTTTTCAAAAAATTGTGATGAGATTTTAAGCATGACTTATTCCTGTGAAATACTGCAAAAAAAATCCAGCTTACAAAGAAAAGAAATTAAAGTCAGTCAAATATACCGTTTATGTACATGTAAAACTTCACATTCCTTAATTCCAATACTTGTAAATAACAACTTTACGTCTATATACATGTATCTAGAGATAGCTTAAGCCTTGGCTTACATATACATGACTATAACTTATATGTTACTTTCTGTGACTTCAACTTCCATATAGATTTTTCATATCTTGCTTAAGGCTTATTTAATATTTAACAATATCTAATTCGACTTACATTTTATAAATAAACAAAAACATCAGAAGTTTATCAGATTATTTTGGACATTTTGACAGTCAGAATTTAATACTAAGGTTTTATTCGTAAGTATTTATGATATGCTGTTATATGATACAACTAAAACGTAATACTAGAATCCAGAAAAGCAGGTAAGTACAGGAAAACAATCTGTGAGCTGGCAGTCATGATAGAGCATGCAATTATGGACAGTTAGTCAAATTGAAGAGTTAAATTAAATCAATGTGTTTCCAAAATTTGACTGATTAATTGATGTTTTATGCAGAACTTAAAGAGTATTTCACTTACTGTAAATGTATAGGACTGAGGTGTATTCCAACAATATTTGACACAAGCATAACCAAGGCGTGTGGTGTTTTCAGAATGTTGGAAAGTTCATTTGCCTCTAGTGCTTAGTAAAGACAGGATTGCTACTCTTCAAATAAACTGGCCTTAGCCAAAGGTCTATATTAAAAGAAGGCATGCTAAAAAACACTAAAATAATTTATTAGCAGTTGATCCTGAAAGAAGCAATTTGTGCCTACACTCTGCCTACACACAGGTAAATAATAACTGAAAAGTAATGGTTGGAAGTTTGCTGTTAGTACCTTTACTATGTTCAATATTTTTAATGTTGAAATTCACACGTTTTGAATGAAATGTCACTCAAAGAAGCACATGTCTACCTACAGATTGAAATGTTACGAGAAACATGTATAAAATATTGTATTATAACAAAGGTGCCTAATCGTCACACCTGTTTTCAGACTGACAGGTGAACAATTAAAACATGCAGGTATAAGAGGGTATAAGGTCATGAGAATTTTTTTAACCACAATACACACTTGAAGGATACACATATATATACCCTGATACGTCATATTTATTAACACTGACATTGGGGTGAATCAAAACAGGAGAGCCTGCTGACATAGTCTTTCACTAAAACTGAGATCTCTTTTCAAATGTAGTTTTTCTTTGCCTATTTACCTGCCTTGTTTGTGTGCAAGATGTCTGTAACTCCTCTCCCTAACAGTATAAATGTACCCCTCACTTAAGGTGATCTTTAAATAATACAATTATATATTAACATATCCAGTGTTTGCAGGTTTAGGATTTTACCCCAAATGTAAGGTTATTTCACTCACATGATGGTGTACCAGCCTAATGGGTGAAACCACATCTTTCACCACTGACCAGGTAGTTTCAGCTGTATACGGTTATATTATCAACAAGCCAAAGCATTGAATTGATACCCGAAATAGGGCAAGTACAACATTAAGGTACTCAAGTACGAGTACAAGTTCTTGAAAAATAATGTTTGTTTGTTTGATTGGTGTTTAACGTCGTAATCGAGGGTATTTCCCCTTATATGGCAGATTGTCCACTTCACACAGCCTTATTACGGTGGAAAACCAGGAGAAAACCTCCTAAAAACCACCCCCGCAATTGCCAGAGCCACAACATATACCTGATGGTCGAAAGGCGGACTCGAACCGGTGATCGGTAAATCGCAGCATGTTCAGTTCAGGAAGCGCACTCGCTACAACTGAGCCACGGCCACGGGCTGGAAAATAATGAGTATGAGTACAAGTACTTGAAAAATAATGAGTATGAGTACAAGTAATTAGGAAAATAATGAGTATAAGTACAAGTTTGTGAAAAATAATTAGTATGAGTACAAATTTTTGAAAAATAATGAGTATGAGTACAAATACTTGAAAAATAATGATTATGAGTACAAATACTGGAAAAATAATGAGTATGAGTACAAGTACTTAAAAAATAATGAGCATGAGTACAAGTACTTAAAAAATAATGTGTAGGAGTAAAAGTACTTAAAAAATAAGGAGTATGGGTACAAGTACTTGAAAAATGAGTATGGGTACAAGTACAAGTAATGAATTCTGTTCCTGTTATGATATCCAAGTACAAGTAAGGGGTAAAGGTATGGGTACAAGTACAAGTAATGAATTCTGTTCCTGCTATGATATCCAAGTACAAGTAAGGGGTAAAGGTATTCTTTACAGTTCTTGAGTAAGCTAACTTTGATATCCAAGTACAAGTAAGGGGTAAAGGTATTCTTTACAGTTCTTGACTAAGCTAACTTTGATAATAGTTTTCATTTATTTGGTCTTTTTGACAAACACAAAAATAAAATCAAATCAACAACTAAATAATAAAATAAACAATATGAAGTCATAATTACCTCAAAATGATAATTAAACTCCATCAACCATCCAAGTAAAAAAAATGTTTTCATGGTCACATTAAATAAAAACAGAAAGGAAATTCAAAAGAAAACTTATAACAAAAAAAGTAATATTTAGAACTTCAAAGCAATCAGCCAAAGTGGAAAAAAAGCAAATTTATAGAACGCTTATTATTCTCAGAAACTATCAAATGTATACCTGTATTTTCCCAAGAGAAATGTTACTTTGTGGACGTGTTTAGAAACTGTAGGTACAGGTGGGAAATATTAACATTTCCTGCAATGTAAAAAGCTGTCAAACTCAATAACAAAATCAAGAAAGGTCAAAATGGTCAAACATATTTGTTTTATCTTTATCCATGTACAGTATGTCAATATGAAGATATACCAGTTACATTTATAGTAAAAACTTTATCATATTGATTTAGATATCATGATTACCAATCCAAGTGGAGAAATTCTGTAGACAAAAATATCAGTTTAGACAGAGCCTTATAGTTCTTAACTGTGATTTAAATTATTTTATTTAGTCAGACATACAAACACAATTGCAGCAATCAGTTTATTTATTTTATAGCAAAGGAAAACATTACAAAATTACTAAAACAGAACACCTATAGGTACAAATGTTCTTGTGTTGTCAATGAGTATATGTGCAATATATATGTTTATTGTGATGATTATACCTTTGTTTATTTCTCTTTTACCTTCACATGTCAGCAGACGAAAATATTGATTTAGTCTTCTTTTAATCCAAAATAATTTAAAAAACAAAAGAATGTCTATGAGGTTTCCTGTCACTTCCTGCTTTGTATGTGACAGTTATAAAAGCCACCATTGTTTATAGGTCTCCTACAGAGCTGTGTTAAAACAGCCAGGCTACCAAGCTATTTGACACCTTATCCTTATCATGTATTACCCCTGCAGTACAAGCTACTTTTCAGTCTAGTCTACCATAAAGATATTAAAAAATATTTACTTAAATAGCATTAAGTTATACATCTATTTACCATGTTATCCTTATCCTGTAGAACCCTAACAGTACACAATACTTTTCAGTCTAGTCGACCTTTAAAGATGTTAAAAAACTACAAACTAAATAATAAGTTGTACAGGACATTCTATGACAATTTGACAGATACCACCCCCCAATCAGTGCATGTTTTGATTAATTAGGTCAGTGATTTCTAGTCACCAAATGCCTCCACTTTATGGGCAGTATGCTATTGAATGTAAGCTGTGAAAGAACATTCATTTCCTTACCCCTCTGATCACAATGTCTATGTTTGGCTGGGTTGCTATAGGTACATGTATATCACATCACATTAGTCAAATAATACCCTTAAGAATATGGTGTTAAACACCAATAAACCCTTTTATTTATAACAGTGTTAAATCAGTAAATGATTATTGTTTGACACCACATTCAGTCGTGTTTCAGCAATGCTGTCTTAAATCAGTATTTCTGTAAGATTGTGGGAGGTATGAGTTGGGTACACTTATAACGTGTCAGACTGGATTAATCATACTATTTCAAATACAGAATGTTGGCAAACTTATCATTGACTAATCGTTAATACATAAATGTTATTCTACACTTGATTAAATGACTGCTACAGTCTACTAGCTGGAGATTCAAAAGAAGAATGTATACCAGGATATAATTTATTGCATACCCCAAGTCAGGGTTTGTTGAAGACAGAGCACTAGGGGACTGTTGTAAACAGTATATCTATAATAAACAGTAGGACAAAGAGAAAGAAGGCAGAGTGGATGACACTATAGTAATGTACATGTAAAAACATAGCTAGGGGTCTGTATATTACAGTAACAAGTATGACTAGGAGCCGTATGGTAGGGGTGCTAATAGGGATATTCTGTGGTGCAAAGAATGATATTTTATAAACATGAGATTGTAAAAACATTGGTTTAGTTGATTGGGGTTTTATGTTGACACTTGTGCTAATTACACAATAGTCAAAAGTTACCGTAAGTCAGTAATAATTGAGTACATGTAGTTATAACAAATGACTACAAAAACATAACTGATGAGAAAAGTCAATGTACAATATCATCTAAACTTTTTTAGCTGTGCCTTTTTCAAACAAATAATTTGTACGGACAAAGGTCTACTATTTGAATTACCCACTTAAATGTATTTCCACTGTAACAATCTTTTACACATTGACAAATAATTATATCCTATATTATACTGTAAATATAACACATTCTTAAGACTGTGTACGTCAAATCTATTTCAATACTTAATACTGTCATATTAATTCTTTGAACAGTTTCATATACCATCATCATGACTGAGCATGAAGCACACTTTATAAAATTATCTCAATTCTGAAAGGAGCTGGTTGTAAAAGTTATCTCATAACCACAACACATATTTATACTTTAAGAATTTCACTAAAAGTCTGCAAAAATTTGTATAAATCAAACTATATCTGGTCTTAATGATAATAGTTTGAGCCCCTCTGGAAAAACAACTTATTATGACCATAAACATGCATTATTATTAAGCACATGGTTTACACATGCCCAACATTTGTCTGATGTTCAAACAGCTGTCTAATTGAATATCTACCGTGACTTCCGTGAGGAATAAATTATCCTCATTTATGCTAATACGCTAATAAATGATCACTAGTTAATAACTTCTGTCCAAATGTCTGAATATATATCTGCTTTATATCGTCCTATAATTAATATATATATATATGTATGTATATTTATCAATAAGGGGGAAACCTATAAAATCAATTATCACCCAATTTGACTAAATATTGATCACATACTTAAAGACCAGGAAATAACAATTTTACCAAAAAGTAACAGATGGAAGAAATCTATTCACAATGTACCTAATGTAGATGACATTGTTTAATAAATGGAGATGTTCTTGTTCTGATATCTGGATATTACAAGTGGTCTGAAAGTTTTTTGAAGCGATTTGTATTACAGCAACAATGGCTCCAAATATTTTTGTTTTTCTATGAACTGGAAATAGCTGTATGTAGATGAGCTATTGGGGAAAGAGAACCCATCTGTCATGTGATCAATGCAATAAAAATAACCTCAATAATCTGGAATCTGTCACTACTGTCAACAAAAGGATTATCTATATTTGTAAATCTAAATCAATACACAACAAACAGAAGTGACATTGTATCATAGCTGCATTTGATGAAAGTATTAATGTATGATGCATCTTTTAATATGTAGGAATTTTCTCAACACGTTTTTCTGCTGAATACAGGGTGTCTTTATCAGCGTGTTTTATTTTTTCTTGCTATCAATAAATCTCCAATATTGTTGTCAATTGATGCATCTATCAATGAAAACGGTTAGCTATGACTATCATATGAAGAATCAAACGTCGAGTGGTCATATTTATAGTACTCATTCCCTAGTCAATATAAGCTACATGTATATGTCTTGACAAAGAAATCCAAAAACTTAAAACACAAAAGATCAATCTATAAGCTTATTTAAAGGTGAGCTAAACACGAAACTGCATAGTGATAACTTCTCGCCTAAGGCTACCTTATGTGATGACCATTTTTCAAGACAGAAACAAATAACTTTTATATATTTAATTTTGGCAAAAAAAAAAAAAAAAACCAAACTGGCACAAGGAGGTGGACAAATTAACCCTATGAATCATCTCGTGGTCAACTTAATATTATGTTTTCAATTAAAGGTAATATCGTAATATGATACTGAAAATAGTTGTGATGTTTATAATCTGTTTGAAATTATAAATCTATCCCCAACTACCTACTATACTCTAAGCACTCCACAACGATCCTTATGCTAGGAATATGATTCTAACCTATTACATCCATTACAATGAGAATTCTGACTGTCACACAATGTATTCAACGCAAATAAAGCTATCACTTTCCTGAATCTACATTAATTCTTTCAATCTTTTTTTGTTCTAAAATAAAGTCTTAAAGTAGCCCTTTCAACACAACCACCATATGATATTATAACTGAAACACAGACTAATTTGTACAAGCCCATCCCAATCGCATTGTGATCAATCAATCTTCAAAACTAGTTAAAATATGAACTATATGATTTTGTTGTTTGTTTAATATATTGCATATTTAAATTTTTCATAACAGCCTCAACCTGTAAAAGTTAAATCAACATAAAACAGTATACATGTGTCTTAACAATTGTCTTCACAATTGTGAAATAACAATTAAGTTTGGATGTTGAAAGTACACCAATATTAGTAGATGTAAGATAAATATAAACTTACCAGAGACGACTTAACACAGTTAAAGGTAATCCAGAATGTAAAAATAAATCACGAATTCTTTCACCTGGAGAGTATAGATGTAACGAAATATTATTTATATACATGTGTATCAAAAATACATCTAACAATACATCAAAATTAAATCTGACAATAAATGCTCAAAAATCGAGTAACCGTTCTATGTTTTGAATAACTTCTCAAATAGAGAACTTGGTTTCAAAATAAGCAATCAAAATATTTTTTTTATTTCCAACCCTGCAGAGGTACATGTACATGTATGCAAATAATTTAAACTTTTAACCAAATGCTGACAAAGAGGATTACTGAATAAAAAATTCTTTGTAGAATAAATCTGCATTATTTCACTTTAAATTTTGAGACTCTCCATTTGTCATTTCAACTGTTTAACTCACCTGATAAAACTCCATTAACAGGTCCCTGACTGTAAAACAGAGACTCATTTTGATATCTCTCTTCTTTACTTATTGGAGGCCAATCCATTGTGATCTGTTTGAGAAAAGAAACACAGACAGAAGGATTAGAGGTTGGAAGATGGTTCATCAATGTTCTTAAGAGAGGCCAACTTGTTGTGACCTTTTTTGAAGATTGTTCAATTCTTTGATTGGTGTTTAACGCTGTATTTTTAAAGGTTCTTTCACTCTCCACTGGTAACACAAACACAAAATAAGGACAAACCTAGGACAATCAAAGGATTTAATACAAAGACATCTGAACCCCATCAGCTCCATGATGCCCCTTAGCTTTGAAAGCACTAGGGCAACAGGAAGCTCCTTCCTGTACTAGGCTATGGAGAACATAAGCTTACATTTTCTAAGAGCAAAACAATCTATATTTCATTGTGACAATAAAAGTAATCTACCTTCACTTGCCTTCAGTATGACATTTAACACCAATAAATCAATATATCTTGTTTACTGGTAGGTGATTTGTCTTTCTGATGAGTAAGCTTACTTAGAATATCTGGATAAGAGTGAAATGTTAGTCTTACATCAAATGAGCTTTATGCAACAACTAGTTATATTGCTAGGAAACCCAGAGGTAAGCTCACGAAATAACCACTGCGATTGACAGAGCCACGGGCCCACCTGATGTGCCCAAAAAAAGACGGAAAGGGTCTGTTTATTTGATTGGGGTTTAATGCTGTTCAGGTTTTTTTCCCTTTAGTAACTATGGATCGCCCATTTCCCTATCTGCTTCATTAACATGTAAATACTGTGGAAAACAGGAGATAATACTTCATTTTAAAAAAAAGTCCATCTACCTGAGCAGATATATTAGATTTAAATGACATCAAGAAATGGGATAAGTACGTACTAACACACATAATTTTGAGATAACCGCTAAGTTCAGGTTCTTATTTTGTGATGGAACACAGCATCTCATTACATATGGACATTCCAGTGTCGCTATCAGGTTTAAATTGAGTTAATTGACCACAAAGAGGTCAGATTTATTGCTTACAGTTTATGTTATGCTAACTGGTCTCACTGAAATAGATAAATGAGTGATATATTGAGAAAAAATAAACAAATAGTATAATCATAAATTGCTCATAAATAAAAGCTTACTACAGCTCTTAGTTATAACCGTCAATTAATTAACACTTTAGATACTGGTATTTAGACTTCAAGTGCGGTAAATAAACACTTCCAGTCTGACAGACATCATGGAAGTTGTATTATAAACTGAAGTTTATCACTGATTTCTACCTGCAATCCTAGAACTACATAATCCATAGATATACAATATACAGCTACACATTACTTGTACAATGCTCAGGTTGACAAATAACGCTTCAAAATATAAACTGACTCACTGCCAATAGTATCGCTCTATAACAATTAAACTGTTTTTATATTTCATGTTGGACTTTTGATATTTGTGCTGCTACTCATATCAGGCAATAGTATCAAGGTGCTGTTTTAAACCCAGAGCAAACTAATACATTATGTCAGCTTGTATTAACCTGCCACTGATAACAAAATAGAAAAAAAAAAAAAAAAAAAATGATATTCTTTGGCACAGATAAAAATGTTTGGTGACATATATACTCACACTACCAAAGTCTTGTTTATGAGCAAAATTAATTAAGCCTATGGTATAAAATAGGTAAAAACAGTTCCCTGACAAAGGCCACTTGATACCCAGGGTGGAGCTTGATTGGAATAGGAGTTGATAATAGTTTTCCAATCAGAATAAATAAATGTCCCTGCAATGTTAACATGGCTACGCTCTGAAGACACTGATCTCTGCCCTACATGTACATGTAGGCCCATAATGCACACTGTAAAGATTCAAAACGGTTTGTCTGATATGCGTTAAACTTTTTGAAAATCCCCAATGTTCATATTTCAATAAACTGTGAACAGTCATTATATTTTCTGAAGTTAATTACATTTATAAGCATATACACTAGTAACAGCCCGGTTTACATCAAGTAAGCTTTATATAAGTAAGCCCAGGAAATGCTAGTTCTACCATGTGTTATAACCTGAGCTTCCCTTACATTTAACAAAAATATTTATAAAATTAAGCAGGTTTTTGATTTCTATGAATTCCTGATACTGTAACCAGTTCCATTTTACACAGCGAATTCTTTATGAATTATGATAAGATTCCATAAAGGCAAGTCAATCGTGGTTGAGAAAAAAAAAAGTCACTAACCTGAGCTGCATTGTTCATCTCATATTACGTTAAAGAACAATATTACGTTAAAGAACAATATTACAGTCATAGGGCCTAGTGATTTATATCATTACTTTAGGCCAACAAAGATGATTTTGGCATTACCGGTATATAAAACAAGTTAAGATCATTTTAACCATGGACATTGGGATTTCCTTTCTTATTATTCGGACACTCCGCGAGCAAACACATCTAATGGCAAAGATAATGCCAATATTATAAATATGTCGACAGGACGGATTTTTTCAGCTAAAATTAGGGAATGTATGTCACAGTTAGTTGTGACACTTTGAAAGTGAACTTTGTTATTTATTTAACTTATAAATAAAGGTTTCATTTTAATTTTAATTTTGAAAATAAACCAGCATAAAGCGGTTAGAAATGTTACAAGACACAGCGTCTTTACTTCATAGTATTACTGTAGGCCTTAGTACCCTACCTACCGTTTGATAGTTGAACTTCACAACAGTGCGATCGTCGATCTCACCTGTGAGTGAAAAGTTTTGAGAGACTCGACTTACCGAAGAAACCGTCCTTTCGCTCCCTGTCATTTCGTACTGACGACACCATGTGATCCAGGTTGAGATTCAATAAAATCCAAGTTTTGGCAACAATCGGCCGGCGTGTCTTTAGATTTAACGTTTCATGGCCCCGCTATGTAAACAATAATATGTCATTATGGTTAGGCTAGGTCGGCCCGCCAACTTGTCAACTTCCTCTATCCTGTCTTTCACACGCGGTCCCTTAGTGACACGTGCTGCCCTCTAGCGGATATCTCAGGGGACCCTGCTGAAAAGGTGTCGAGTTTGACATTACGCGACCACTGAATAAGATCTTTATGTTACATTAATTGCTAATTTATAAAGCTTATTTGTTCCTGTAGCTTTTGGGAAACGTATAGGCATACGTCACAAAAAATGATCATCACTATTCAGACGTATACTCAGAACGTTTAATTATTTGTTTCTGATAAAGGCCTATATGGTTTATATTGCATACATTCAGAATACCGTATTTAACAATTACAACTGAACTATGGCTCTATTTCTAAACCTATCAATAAAAGAACCAATCAATAAATCAATAAATTAATTAATCAATCAACAAATCAATCAATCAATTTAAATTCACTAATTAACGGCTCTGCTAATTCAATGCAAGTGCATTACAGATGGTTCACGGTCGCCTGGCTTGCAAGTGATTGATAGTAAATAAAATACGTTATTGAAAAAAAAATTGTTTTTTTTTTTATCTTAATTATAAACAATACACAAAAATATAACCTAAGGATCGGGAAAAATCCATACATTAATTTGTAATTAAAGGAAAACATTTTGAAAGGTTTATTATATTGTCCTACGTTTCAAATAAATATTACCACAGACATATCACTAGGCCGATTGTCTATTACGTTTTTTTGTCTGGGAACTTATAAATATACGCTTATTGGCTAGCATTGTGTTCCATCAAGGTCCATTGACTATATTCACGAGGAGGGTTGGATATGTTGTTGCCCTGGTGCTCTCAGGGATAAGGAGCAAAACATGTATATTGTGGTGTCTTTGTACAATACGTCGATTATCCCATAAATAAGTTAATTTCAGCGTAATACAGAGCTCTGTGTAATATTTGTTTCGTCTCCACGTGTGGGATAGGCTATACATCTTTTCAACGCTCTGATTGGTCCGTGTAAGTTAATTACGGAAGTCAGTTAGTGCCATGGATAATATTTTTTACAAACAAAATTCTCGTCATTACGAGATTGCTTTTCTCGTTATGACTTGTTTGTAAGTAATATCTTGTAATTACGATAATTCAAATCTCGTAATTACTAGATTTCTTTTGTCGTATTTTCGACAATTCAAATCTCGTAATTTCGAGAATTTTCTCGTAATTACAAGAATTATTTTCTCGTAATTACGAGAATGTTGTTTGTAAATTTACATTATGTCGTAAATGCGCTATTATTTATCGTAATAACGAAAAAAATTCATAATTACGAGATTTTTATTCCCGTCGAGAATTTTGTTTGTGAAAAAACTTTATCCGTGGTACTAACTGGCTTCCGTATTTCATCAATACAATGTACAACGAATTAAATGCTGCCACATGGGACTGTTTGCAATGGCGTCAGCATATAGTATAAAAATAACTATGGCCGAGCGGCAGTTTGGCGATCCCATTCAGCTCATTTCAGTTACGAAAATGAACTATTGCCATCCGCTGATGTGTTCATGTAATAAAATCGTCATCTAATTTATCACATGCAAGATTTTAACCACTCATATTGCAGTTTAACGATTATTCCATTTCAACCGGCATTGTTTTCTGTCCCGCATGCAGATGATTTTGATTAAAATCGGCGCCGAATTACATGACACATGTTCAAATTTTTAAGCAGCTTGATTTTTCAGAACAGTGGTTTTAGTACAGGCGCTGTCCCCATGACTGCCTGGTAAGGTGGTAATTATGGCGCGGGTTTATCCCTATGTTTCCAGTCTGCGTTGAAATGGTTAGATGTTACTTTATGGTTCCCAAATACCGCGCATGCTGATCACTCTGATGTATAGGCCATGTACCAATGCGCGCTTCTGGCTGCTCTCTCGACAGCGAAGCGAAACTATGTATATTCATTTCTGATTACACTTATACACTAAAGGCATTTATGGAATACATATGTAACCCTGTGGATATATTTGCCAATACTCGACCATAGAAACTCAACTCGTAGTGTTTGGTTGCACAGGAAATTATTTATTTAATACCGTAAATCAGGGTGAATTCGGACTTGGGGTGAATTCGGCCATTGACGCTGGTAAAAAGATACATGTTGCAAAATGTATCAATGAATGCAATAGTTCCATACACCTCTCTCA
>JARFOD010122556.1:0-14395 GCA_031763545.1 Mopalia muscosa
GGACTTATGTGGCAATGTTCTTGCTATGTATGGGCCGACATCAGCGCAGCACAAGGCTGCTGAAGTCAGTACGGTACCTTGTGTGGCCACCGCGAGCTGCAATCACTGAGCGACACCTCCTTGGCACCTCCTGAATGAAACTTTGAATCCGGTCATGTGGAATCCTAACCCATTTTTAATGCAATGCATGGGGCAGTTGCGGAAGCGTCTGATGCGCTGGGTTCGGCTGGTGTAAACTTTTGTCAAGTTCGTCACAAAGATGCTCAATATGGTTGAGATCTGGCGATCTTGATGGCCATGGCAACACATCCCGTTTCGTCTTCTTGGTATTCCACTGCCGTATGTGGCCTGGCATTGTCCTGCTAAAGGAGTTCTCTCTGTCGATCCATAATGGGAAGCATGCATGGGCGCAGAGTTTCATCCCGATAGCGCACAGCTGTCAGGTTGCTTTGTACAAGCAGCAAATCACTTTTGCCTGTGTGGGAGCTGGCTTCCCACATCATGACACTGCCTTCATCGAATCTGTTAACTTGGGCGGCGAAGTTTTTGGCAAAACATTCATTACGGTACCTGTATATGCGTTTTCGTCCATAATGTCTCTGTACAAGCAAACGTGACTCGTCGCTGAACCATTCCCGCCGCCAGTTTCTCAAGTTCCAGCCTTGTACTTTGGTGCACCAGCGAACGCCTTAACGTCGATATTGGAGTTGCAGACCAGGGCCAACTTATGTTCTCTTAGCCCGTAAACCAGTTTATCGAAGACGGTTCCGAATGGTTTGTGAAGACGCCCGTTTGAAACCAGGTTCTTGCCCAGCTGTTTTCGTTGCTGTGGTAGTTCGGTGACGCAAATGATGGACTTGGATATAGCGATTTTGTGCTGAGGTTATGCGAGGTCGACCACTTTGCGGCCGGTCTCCTGCAGATTGGAATCGCTGAAACCTGTTCCAAAAGGCGTGAAATAGTGCTCTGTTTGACGGTCATGTACGTGCAATGCGACTTCCGACTGCAATGTATCTATTTGGAGGCGGCCAATGGCCATGTTTCGGTTTGTTGTTACTCGTGTAGAGTGAGATAGGAAATGCACATCATTGCCAGAATTGCAGCTTTAAATATCCGTCACCACTCCAGTATTTTCCCCTAGGTTCATTTGCATTCGTCAAAATCTGAATATTTCATGTCGCCTCAGACAATATTCCGCAGATACGCTCCACAACGTGTTATTTTCTTTTTAGTGTTGTTGGCCATGTTGTCCCATTCCCGAAGCATTGAGAAACATAATTATCCCTGGCCATTGTACACAAGAAACGACATTTGTTTTTAAACCCAACACTTTCTAACGCAATCCCCCCACCTCCAATGTCGATTGGTTTCTTAAATTGACAAATAACAGAGCTGCTTCTCAATTTTGGTTTATAAAAAGCCGAAAATTTCTGCCAACGAACCGAAGTTTCACGACTGCGTATTTTTACATGTCAAACGGACACATGCACACACAATCAACTAACACCATAAAAATAATAAATTTTGAGTAGAATTTAATGTTCCCCGGTTTACATGCGAATTACAACATGGCGGGGCCTCCGTGGCGGAGTGGTCTAGAGGGTACGCTCTAGTCTACACGAACCATTCGGAAACTACGTTTCTGGCCCACATATCCCCCTCACCTCTGGGGTCGCGGGTTAGATTCCGGCGGACCGTATGTGGGTTGGTATGCCAGCAACCAGCGGTAGGTCGTGGGTTGTTTGGGTTAATTTACTACCCCGTTTCATCCCACACAAATGCTGGCCAATGCTCTGTAATTGGGATTTAATCTTGTTGATTTAACACCGGATGAATAAATAATAAAAAAAAAAAAATAAAAAAAATAACGAAAAACAAAAAAAACCAAAAAACTATAAACATACCACACAGAAAAATTCGAAAACTTCTGCTTGTTTTGATTAAATTTGGTGATTACCATGGCCGCGTTTTGTGTTGCGTACTCTAACTGTGACCTTCTGTGAACCCCAGTAAGCTTGAACTAATTGAACAGTAAAAGTAGAGGGATTGCGTTAGATCTCAATATAGCGACAAATAAAACACAGGGATCCTTTTAGAGATCTGATTTTAATTAGATTGGCCGCTCCCATACATGACAAGTAGTTGAGGGCTCTTCTATCCTACCATACACGACTAGAACGTGGATAACGTCTATCCTCCCATTCACGACTAGAACGTGGGTAACGTCTATCCTCCCATTCACGACTAGAAGGTAGGGTTTAGCTAGGCACTCCCATCCATGACCAAAAAGGAAGAGTCGTCTGCCCTTTCATACTCGAAGAGTAAATGGGGATCGTATAAGCCCTCCTATATACGATTAGAAGGCATCGGGTAACCACAGCCCTCCCATACAAAATAAGAAAACGAATCTTCCATTGAATAGGTGTATACATTAAGGTTTAATCTTACTTGCTGTTAGATCAGATGAAAACAAATTTAGAATCCTTCCAACAGGTGTGACGTCGAAAAACCTCATCGGACACGCCATAATACGTTCAAGGACATTTATATGTATACATGTTGACGCTTTGAATGTCATCTGAAAAGATAATTTGATGTAAAACTGTAGACAAAGATACAAACTTACTTCGTTTGGAAACAAAAGTCTTCAAAAAGGCGCATGCAGTGTTTTTGTAGGGAGAAACAACAAAACAGCCTTCGGAAAACGCTGTATCAGCGAAATTGTTTTATAGACAGCAAAATAAATTAAGCGAAATACAACGGGTTCATGCTGAGAAGAAACGATCGCTTTGATTATTTTTTATTAAAATCATTAGACTAAGTTTTACTTAAAGATTGCCAAGGAGATGTATTTGGCTTACAAAATATACAGATGCAATAATATAATGAACTGTGTACTCACAAATGATAGAAAAATCGAGGCGGACGCAGAAAGGACGAGCAGCACAAAAAATGTACCCACGTATATACCTAAGTTGAGATAGAAATACGGACTGTGTTTGTCGAGGTTCTGGTGATTGCTTGTATCATTACACTTTTCGGTAGTCGTGATGTTCCTGTTACACGCTGTGTACTTTTTCTTCAACAAAATAATAAATATATGGCAAGTAAAATCCGCTTAGTTATAAAGATTTGCTACAACTGGTGTAAAAAACTTGAACAAAAACCCGAGGTGCACATTTGTTGTAGGGCCTACAAGATGTGGTTTAAAGAAATGTAAGGGTAGATCAAACAGCAGGCATTTGATAGAACATTTAGGCTTTTTCCTTTGCTTATATCTCTTGTAACTCGGCTCTAGAAGACTCAAAAATGAGGTCTAAAAATGACACAGTTTTCAAATTAAACACAGAAACTTGTGAAAGGGATACAAGATAGACCTTATTGCGTATGGTAAGGCTCAGTGAGTAACTCGTTCAAAGTGGATTAGGCAAGGTTTACACCTTTAACAAGGCGCGAGATCGACTGATGGTAAATCGAATTTATCAGAGAGCTTCCAATAATTTTCCGGAATTCTTCTTAACATAATTAATTGCTTTAAACGATCTGGTTCATTTAGTCGGAATATATGAAATATGTCTGGGGTGGAATCTTTTTAGGGGTTTGACGAATATGATTGATTGGAGTTTTACGCCCTACTTACAAGTGTAAATGACGGCGGTGTATTCCAACAATAACTGACGATAGCACAACCAAGATGTGAAGTGTTTTAATAATGCTGGGGCGTTAATTTTCCACCAGTGCTAAATTAAGATAGCATCGCTACTCTTAAAATAACTGTCCTTAGCCAGAGAGCTTGGCGAATATAAAATTTAAAAACAATCTCTATGGAGCATTTTGGCAGTATTAGCCAAGAGATATTCCATAACCCTCAATACAACGCTATGTAATACTGTCATTATAATAGTCTAGTTTCGAACACTACACAATTTATTAAAACAAATTAATCATTAATAAACATTGCTTGGCACAATGTACAAGCGAAAGTTACTAAGACACGAAAGAAATGCCACTGAATTTTAGTCGTAGCAATGTTAAATACCGGTCACATTTGCTAACTGTCTTTATAACCTGACCCCTGAGTGGGGCCCTTACCTCGGGATCGTGCACAAACCAGTATCGGAGCCAGAAAGAAGCAAAAATCCGAACACAACTATAGGCGAGAATTAGACTGATGTACAGAGGAGTTCTCCAATAGCCATCTCCAGCTTTGATGTACGATTTGAAAGTAGTCCATCCCACAACACTGTTCTTCTGAGGATCATCTGTTATCAATCGACCCTTGTCTGGAGAAAAATAATAAGTCTATTTGCCAATGTTCCTCAGACTCTTACAGAACGGAGAGTCTGGGGCGCGTTTCACAAAGCGATCTTGGCCTACGTTAAACGTAAATACCATGACGACAAGTGTTGAAGATATAGTGTTACCACGGCAGTTACGTGCCACGTAAGCTAAGATCGCTTTGTTAAACGCGCCCCAGAAATCAATCGGCTATTATGTGTGTCTTAATTCAGAAATGTGATTGAAAGCATCCCCAATTTAATGTAAGTCAGATTTAGCATAAACAAAATTGATACGTAAATAAGCATGTATTTTAAACAGTGGTAAACCGGCTAATGAGATCAAATTATTATACCTTTGGAAGATTGTTCGCTGTCTGGTTCTTCTGACGAATCACTATTGATTTCTGTAATGAGAAAATAACATCTTTCAGAGAATACAAGGATTTAATACGAATTCGAAATTCAGTTGAATTAAAACTGTGTTTAATTGAATTTTGTTATTTTCCAGGTAACGAATCGTACTATTTTGTTGAAGTGTAGAACTATAAATACAAACCTTCAGTTTCGTTAATGGTTTTGACCTCATTTGCAGATTTTTCAGCTTTTAATAGTTGTTTGTACTGGTTGTCATTGTATCGGAGATTGGAGTGATCGCTCTGCACGATTTGCCCACCAGGTTTCACAAATATAACAGAATCACACTCTGGCATCAACTGTAACAAAAACGAAGAATATATTTCTAAAAGCAATCACACTGGCACAGGGATGTAGATCAATTAAAATCGAAAAATCATCCTATGTTCTAGATAACTCCCAGAGACAATTTTCTAAATAAACCTTAATCTCGAGATGTGTTATGGGTAACATACAGACATCTCGAGAGAAGGTAATAACCATAAGTATGGTGCATAAAATGGTGTTAAAAAATGTAACTTACAAGATATTTAGTTTTCAGTTTTGGAATCAATTTTAAGAATGAAAGAGAACTCTCCGTAAACAATTTCTGTCTACTCGTATTAAATCACATATAGCTATAGTTGACTGGAAGGAATCACATGTATGTCTTCAATTTCTCCAAATTTTGTTAATAAAATAATTGTATTTTGTGTTAACTTTAGTTTTTTTAGTTTTTTTTGGTTATAAATTGCTGTATTTATATTGAATTTGAACTGTAGATACATTTATTTTACTTGTGCTCCAGTTGAGACTAAGCCAGTAATTTTGTCGTTTAGGCTACCTTCACTTTATGTGTGACCAACACCACAGTTTTGTCTTTCAGTGCCTCTCGGATGCATCGTCTGAAGAGACGATCAGCCACGTAGTTATCGACAGCGGAGAAGGGGTCATCGAGAAGGTACATTTCTCGGTTACTGTAGACAGCTCTGGCCAAACTGATTCTCTGTTTCTGTCCGCCACTCAGATTCACACCTCGTTCACCTATCTGTAGAGATGACTTTCGGTTGGTTTTTCAAATTATAAAATTTGTTTTATTTGTTACAATTTCCGTTGGATAGTATGTAAATTATGAAGAAAGTGTAGATTTGTAATGAGCGACCAAGAAACACCGGGTCTTCTTTATTGGAAGTGCTTGATAAAGTTTTGAATCTTGTAGATTTGTAATGAGTGACCAAGTAAGACTGGGCCTTCTTCATTGAAAGTGCTTGATAAAGTTTCCTATCTTGTAGATTTGTAATGAGCGACCAAGTAAGACTGGGTCTTCTTTATTGGAAGAGCTTGTTAAAGTTTTGAATCTTGTAGGTTTGTTATGAGCGACCAGCTAAGAGTGAGTCTTCTCGAGTGTGACTGATCCTACCTGAATGTCCCTGTCGCCATTTTAACAAACCAAACTAACTCAAAACAGTCACCTACCCGGAAGACGTCATAAGCGAATACAAAAATACTAGGTGTGTGAGTCAATGCAAAACCCAGCTGTAACACCGATACATACTTATGTTTAAAAAATATATATCTATAGTTATACCTTACCTCAGTGTTTTCACCACCGGGTAATGCCTTTAGGTCCTTCCACAGACAGCAGACGTCTAACACGTAACGGTATCTGTAATAAATATATAAACATCTAACTTGACGATAGCAATTACCTGAACGACTTTGGGTCAATCGATTTCAAGTTTTATAAGACACACAAAACAAATGCGAAAAATTGAAACAAATTGGCGTACCTGTTCTCTTCGAAGGTATAACCAAACAAAATATTGTCTTTTAAGGTAGCGTTAATGACCCAAGGTGTTTGAGGAAGATATGCCACCGTCTGGTTTATCTGATACGACCCCGAAATGAGATGAATCTGCACGAAAGGAAGTAAATTGATAAACAATCGGATTTTAACAACATTGAAAATTAATATTTTAATAATAATTTGGTGTTATGTTCGTAATTAGGTTGAACAAGTCTGGGAGCATTGTAATCTAAGTCAACAATTAACGATTCGATAGTAAATACTCCAGTCGGGTGTGATAGTGAGCGGACAGTCGGGTGCGATAAGGAGCGGACAGTCGGATGTGATAGTTAGCGGACAATCGGATGTGATATGAGCGGACAGTCGGATGTGATAGTAAGCGGACAGTCGGGTGTGACAGTGGGCTGAAAGTCGGATGTCAGACTGAGCGGACAGTCGGATGTTATATTGAGCGGCGATAGTGAGCGGACAATTGGAGATGATAGTGAGCGGACAGTCGGATGTGATACTGAGCGGACAGTCGGATGTGATAGTGATTGGACAGTCGGATGTGATAGTGAAGGAGCGTCGGATGTGATAGTGAACGGACAATCGGATGTGATAGTGAGCGGACAGTCGGATGTGATAGTGAACGGGCAGTCGGATGTGGTAGTAAGCGGACAGTCGCACGTGATAGTGAGCGGACAGTCAAATGTAATAGTGAACGGACAGTCGGGTGTGATAGTGAGCGGACAATCGGCTGTTATATTGAGCGGTCAGTCGGATGTGATAGTGAGCGGACAATTGGAGATGATATTGAGCGGACAATCGGATGTGATTCTAAGCGGACATTCGGATGTGATAGGGATTGGACAGTCGGATGTGATAGTGAGGGAGGGTCGGATGTGATAGTGAGCGGACAGTCGGATGTGATAATGAGCGGACAGTCGGATGTGATAGTGAGCGGACAGTCGGATGTGATAGTGAGCGGACAGTCAAATGTAATAGTGAACGGAGAGTCGGATGTAACAGTGAACGGACACTCGGATGTGATAGTGAGCGGACAGTTGGATATGATAGTGAGCGGACAATCGGATGTACTAGTGAGCGGACAGTCGGATGTGACAATGGGCGATCAATCGAACGTGATAGTGAGCTGACAGTCGCATGTGATAGTGAGCGGACAATCGGATGTTATATTGAGCGGTCCGTCGGATGTGATAGTGAGCGGACAGTTGGATGTGATATTGAGCGGACAGTCGGATGTGATAGTGAGCGGACAGTCGGATGTGATAGTGAGAGGACAGTCAAGTGTAAAAGTGAACGGACAGTCGGATGTGATATTGAGCGGACAATCGGATGTGATAGTGAGCGGACAGTCGGATGTGATAGCCAGCTGGCAGTAGGATGTTATAGCCAGCGGACAGTCGAATGTGATAGTCAGCTGACAGTCGGATGTGATAGCGAGAGGACAGACGGATGTGATAGTGAGCTGACAGTCGGATGTGATAGTGAGCGGAAGTCGGATGTGATAGTCAGATAACAATCGGATGTGATAGTGGACTATGGCTTCTACTTACCCTTCCCAGAAAGGTCTTCGCGAAGATTGTTTTACCAGTCCCTGTTAGTCCACACACACCCACAAGATTTCCCTATATCGATAGAGTTAAAATTGTATACATCTGCTCATAACTAGAAAGTATTTGTTTCGTAAGAATAAAGAGTAAAGCTATTCTGTAGCATTTATTGTTTGTAACATTTATAAAGTTGTGTTGACCGGAAATCCTGGCACATTTCTTTATTGAGATTCTTTTTTTTATATTATCTTTAGGGACCTATGATAAGCAAATAGTGTAGGCGCAGTTACGTGACTGGTAGACAGCAACATTAAAGAGGAGGATGCCTTTACATCGGCATTAAGCCATCGAGTCCTACGCTCCTCGAAACATCGATTCCTCTGATATATATTAACAGACCATTTGAACCGCTGATTTTAAAATCAATGTTTAAAAATGGCCGCTTCTCGCTTGTTTTTAAAACACATTATCATAGGCCCGTCCGGTTGTCATTTAGAGGTATGTCTGTCTATAACTTGATACCAGGTTGAGGTTTGCCTAGAATCCTTAGAATCCAATCATCTATATGGAATCTAAAGAGAAAACATTAAAACTCAAATTTATTGCATTCTGAAAAAGAGCGCCCAAAGGTGACCATCCAGTCATACAGTATGCTTATCTAGCAGTTTTTAGAAAGAGCTTGTAAAAAACGAAATAAAAATGAGTTGTTCGCGAGCCTAATCCATTGGCTGAGTACACTGTTTATGCGCTCGCTTTAGAGTTTAACGTGTATGGAAATTGGAATTAAACATATTTTAACATCCATTTTATGTAATGACACAAACTTTAATAAATGCTACCTTCTTTATTGCGCAGTTCACACTTCGCAGAACAGGTACAGAGAACGGGAGAGGTGAGCCGTTTATGAGGTCTTTACGGTCAACGACAGGCAAAGAGCCTTTGAGGGGTGAGACGCCTGGGACGTCTTTGGGGTAAACGATGCTGTTATATTCCCGTTTCTTGACATCTGTAATATTTAACAAATAGGCATATTTTTGAACTATGAATCGCCATTTCTTACTCTGTTCTACTTAATAGATAGAAAATCCGTTAGAAATCCTCGTATAAAAACTGTTTCGATGAAAGTTGGAATCACCTCTCCCGTGAGTTATATATATAACCCTTGGGTGGATCCTTGGACTTGAGTTTGTGAGGTGAACGTGTCTTTCACCAGAAAACTCTCTACCAGAAAAGACCATTGAGGTAGATTGCTTGATAAATCCAAATAAAATTGTTGAACATTGACCTTTCTCAACTTCCTATTTACAGTTGGTGGTTATTGGATGGTAATAGACAAAATGCTTTTATAGGTGAACAGATATTAATTATCGACGCCGATTTTCTCGTGACACGTAGGCTATATTGCTGCGTGAAGTATTTTCGTACATGGTGACGTCTTTGTGGCGTCGTTGTTGATCTTTAGTGCTCACCCACAACAAATATCAATGGAGTCCCCAATCGACTTTGATCTTAACTGAGTAAAGTCTGCAGTTGATTATACCTTTTTTGTGGAACTTGTCCTGTGGTCGTCCTTGTTTAAGCTATGACATGTTGGCTACACTGGTTTGATAGCAAGCTTGGAGAGCCCCATACAAAGCAAAAGCAGCCAATGAACACATTAACTGTGTGACACCCATTTTTAAATTACTTGAATTGTTAAAAGTATTATTGAGGTATATTTACTCTGCTACATTGACTTTCTCTTTAAATAAAGGGGCATAACTCTGACATGAATGACAGTAACCGTTTGTAAATTGTTTGTAACAACAACTCGGATCATAATGAGATTAGATTCTAGATATACCATTGTTGGATGATGATTACACAAAAATAACACCTTACATGTCAGTTGTAGGTGGGTAAATGGCGATCTCCATTTATTTTTTTTTTACTCGTGATTATGCTTAATGTACAAACTCCTGCTAACTGTTGCTAGTCTTTTTACACGAGCTTCCTTATTTATGAAATTCGGGTATTTTTCACTTGTATTTGTACGCACATTCCATGTTACTAAGATGTAAAAAGCTTTACTCTATCATCATTACAACAACTATTTGAAAATTAACTTTAATTTTAAAGATATTGAGTAATTATTCCATTGTACTTAAACTAAACGTCTACCATACAATCAATCGTGATAAAAATCGTCAATCATCTAAGATGTATATCACTCACAAAGAACAAATATCCAATCATGTTAGGGGAATAGCAGTCCACAGAGAAATAGTTCTCTTTTTCAAAATATTTTAATAGATTTCCTCTTTTCGACAATGATTAAAAAACGGAGTAATTATATTTACATCAGTGAATTGTTTTTCGTTTTCGATATATCACAAACCGCAATTAACATTACGGTCTCATTTTTAAATAAGTTTGATTTGTAAGAGTTTCGGGAGATAATGGTCCGAATACACAGACTGTCGTTCAGAAACCCGTACGGATGTCCTTGGAACACATACGTTAAGTATCAGGCAATACCTTAACTGTACCATTATTTTTCTTTTTTAATATAAATTTCACTTTTACCTTCTAATAGTTTAGACTTTGAGTCAACACCACTGTCTTCTTCTTGTGGGGACTAGAAAGAAAAAAAAAAAAAACATACAAACAGATTGATTGTATCTGTATCTCACCAAAAGCAAAATATTCACAACAAATGCCTGGTGACCCACATTTAGTGGTCAATAGTAAGTGATAATAATAGTTCTGAAAAACACTAACTTCATTTTGACTTAATATTTCAGCATGTATTATGCCTGTATGATTGAAGTCAATCTATGTCCATGTCTACGCTTAGCTCATGTCTATTTTGCATATGCTCATGCGGCCATATGTCCTTGTCCCGACACTACTTTAATTGAATCGGTCAGTTTAATCGAGAATCGGTCAGTTTAATTGAGACATTGAATGATGTTGGAATTACTCGGTACACGAACAACAGTGCCAATATCAGGGGCTCTTGGTGATGGCATGATAAATGCTGAAACACTATCCTAGACAATTAGTACAATACTTCATTTTAGCATGACGATCATCACTTGAATATCCATTATTATTCTATACAAGTGAAGCATACCTGTGGTTCAAAGGAGAACGTTGCATCGCAGAAAACAGCTGCATATTGGCCACTAATGGAACCTTTATCTTCAGGTGGACGTTTATGCTCTGGTCTCAAAAGGATTTCCTGGACAGAGTAAAGGAAGTAAAACCATTTTCTTATAAGAAATGTATTAATAAATAAAGAGATGTGCTTGCTTGACGTCAAAATAATAATGTCTGGGTGATTGAATTTTGTTGGTTTGAGCTTGGATTATAATATTGTAATCCCGGATTTGAGGCGCCGAGGAGGGAGTTGACGGTAACAATTGTGCCGTCACTCCAAGGCGTGTTAAAACCGACAGGGGTTATTGAGTTTGACTGGTTATTTTTGACAGCACTAGTCAGGTGTCGTTTACCGTCGGGCCATATTTATTGTCTACAATGTATATATGTTTAGACTCTGCTGTGTATTGATATATTGATCGAGAACCTTTGGGAGAGTAGTATTGTTATGTAAAGTCATAAGTGTATCCTTTTATCTAATCGCTCATTGGCTTCAATTCATCAAGTGTCATAGTACCTGTATCCTCAATGATTTACTGATATTTATCTCAACCAATCGCTGGAGGCATGTCCTTAAAAATACGATCGTCCTTAACCAATCAGCGAAGACTATTCCGTTATCAGCCTTGAGATTGATAAAGTCAAATATGTCGCCTGCTTCTGTTGGTCTGAC
Organism: Mopalia muscosa; assembly: GCA_031763545.1. Lineage (NCBI taxonomy): Eukaryota > Metazoa > Mollusca > Polyplacophora > Chitonida > Mopaliidae > Mopalia > Mopalia muscosa. The sequence goes on from JARFOD010122556.1 coordinate 11,851, forward strand.
TCCTGTATATAGTATGTACTCACTGTTGTTTATTGTTGATGTTTTCAAGATGAATGCTAAGCTGTACGATGTAACAAGAAACCGTATAACTTTACCTCAATATGTTGTAAGGCGACTGATATGTCCGCTCCATAACGCAATCCCCGAGCTAGGAGTCTAAGTGCACTTTGGAGGCACACAAACACTGCTGATATGTTGAACACCTAAACGGGACATACAAAACAGTATTTAACCGATTCCATTTGTAGACAAAAATGTAAAATTCAACGAAACCGTCAGTCTATAAGTTAGAATCAGTTGTTTATAGGTAGATATTTGTGCAATTATACCCGTTGCGAAACTCACAAGATTTGTTTTTATCTGTGAGGTTAACGCTGTAATTAATGTTATATCACTCGTATGACATTGGATGTCAATCCAATGGTTGTATGAAACCACTCCTAACGACAGGGATAACAGACGGACAGGACAAACACGGGATGTGTCGTACAATGACATCACAAACAGATCGGTCTCGGGCTGTCTCCTAGGTCTGGAACCACTTGCGTTACTTTATGGATCACAGTTAAATATCTTTTGGTGAAGATGTCGCCCTTAAGGCGATAGGCTCCCGAAGTCTTACGACAATTGGATAAAGAAAAACATGCATTTAATTTGCTTTCTAACCAACTGAACAGCTATTTTCTACGCTTTTGTTTTCATTTTAATTTTTTTTTAATCAAATTTGAAGATTAATACCTCGCCCAAGATTTCTCAGAGCGCAGACATCGTTTCGCTTTCCCTTTGAAGAAACCACGCGAATTTCTCCGTATGGGTTGGGAGGTTTCCGTGGTGACGTGAGTTGGACCGGTAATTTGAAAATTGCACCATTTAGACTTGCAGATGTGACTGCTACACTGTCCCTAAACAGGACTGTTTATAAGCGTTTCTGTCTAATTTCAATTATATTTATGTGAAAATCATACATATGGAATCAAAATGCCTCATTGGATGTACCATTTTCATATATAACCCCAATTAAAAGCAGTCCGATAGACTTACATTCACAGATTACCCGTGAAACGGCCGCCTGTTTTAAAACAAAGGGTCAAGAATGTAAAACGGCAACGTTTAACTCCCATCAGATATTGTAGGCTGTGCTCTGTCTTTCTGAATGTTTTGAAAAAAGTAACTCGCTTCAGTTCGGAACAAATCCCAAATGAGAACTATAGAAAATTAGTGCATAGTTTGACAAGTTGTAAAGAACACAACAATATAGGTCATCTGTTGAGCTATAGTGGGCCTACTGAAGGCCTATACTCTATGTAAGATACTGTCGAGCCAAAGCTGATGGAGAAGAACAAATTCAGTATTCTAATTTATTTTTTTAAACCTACATCAGAAAATCATAAATGAATATATATCAAATTAAAATGACCGCTGGTTTAATCATATTTTGTTTAAATGTTGTCTATGTAGGCCTACTACAGTTTGTGATCATATACGAGTCATAAAAATGTCCTTAACAATCGGTGTAAGCACGTAAATAGTTCATACTGCAAAATTTACTTATTTTTCTGGTACGAAACGTACAAACATCTAAAAAAAAACAGTTCTAAGGAAGACTTCCATTCCAAATTACTTGTTCAACAAGGAATATTAAATATCTAATATAAACATAGATTTGACGTAAAGGAGATTAACGGCCCACAAACTGCCATTTTCAGTTGATATTTTATAAACTCAGTCAAAAAAGAAACCTCACACTCGTTTGGATGTCGATAAGTTGAACATAGAAGAAAAATTGGTTTAAAATAATGATTAAATTCCATTTTGTACCCATTAAGGACGGTGTACCATAAAAATCTTGTTCATAATGTAACCAGTTCTACCGGAAATGCAACGGAAATGTAAGAGAGTAACGGTAAGTTACAACTTAATGAAAGCATGTCAATAGCACGTATGCCCTTCATGAGCGCTCACAATTGCGACGCAACGTCTCCTCGTGGATTGAATGATGCGTGTGAACACAGCTTGGTGGATGCGTCCCTATAATTGAACTAACATGGCACCAAGTTCCTGCAAATTCTGCGGAGGGCTCCTTACTTGACGGAGTCTTCTGCCCAACACATCCCATACATGTTCTATGGGATTACGATCGGGAACAAAAGCTCTGAGATGACCACTTGATCTCTGTATCCTGCAGCCGTTAGGTTTCCTGGACGCCCATTAATCAGAAACGGGCAGGACCATTAAAGGCACACCGAATCATAACACTATCATCCCAAAACAGTCCACTTTCTGCAGACAACACTGGGCGTTCCGTTCACCGCGTCTCCTCCAAACCCTAACTCTCCCATCAGCGAAGTGCAAAGTGAATTCCAATCACGCTGAGTCCATCTCAGATTTCGTTGTTCCCAGAGAAGCCATTGAAGTCGATGTAACTCGGGTAAAATTGGTCCATGATAAGGCTGCCGTGTATGGAGATCAGCAGTGCGCAGGCGATTACGTATGGTTTGGGCAGTCACACAACCTCTAAACAATTCATTCCTAGTGGACGTTGCAG
>JARFOD010122567.1:0-14393 GCA_031763545.1 Mopalia muscosa
GACACGTTATTATGTAGTAATCCGTTACTACATGGTAACGCACAAACGTTCCTTATTATGTACTAATAAATGATAACTCAGCTGCTCTTCCTCTACTACTGTCAAGCCGGCTCGGAATGTAAACAACAGCCCAATCACCCCTCCATTCCCAGGGCCAGAATAAATAAAACAAGACTACATTATCCTACATATCATTTTTTACTAAGAACTATATTCTAGGGTGATAAAACGCAAGTCAATAATAGTGGTCTTACGCCACATACTAATAGAAGTATAGCTGCGCCCCCCAGCGGATAAAATAACAAAGTTTCGAGTTAAAGGGCTGATAACATAGTTTGAATGTTAAACTCTAGTTCTGACAATTTGTTTAACTTTGTAAACGACTATTAATTGGCGTGTATATGGAGAGTTGGTGTCTGTATGGGAGGGTACATATGCAATACTCTCTTTGAGTTGGATGCATACATAACATATCCTTTTTCGACAACATTTCCCACTTTCATTATTGGCTATCGCTGTCATTTTTACTAGCAGAGTCCTCTCGTACCATAACATCTGATTGGTTGCGTAGAAGTTCCCACACATCCAATCAATTGCTTGGAAGCTGAGATGCGAGAAATCTGCCAAGGGTTGTGATGCAGAGGAGCTCGGAATAAAACTTTTGGCTAGAGAAGATTATTATAACATGACCAAACTGATTTCCGCTGAACTGCGCGCTGTAGCGGCAATCCGCGGCAACCTCCATTCTTTTTCCAGCCGTTCATTGATTAAGTCAAATCCAGAAAATCCAATTATTTTCCAAGGTTGATAACATTAGGGCACACATTAATTCTTTCAGTGCGCTTTTAAAGGAAGGGAAAACAAAGCTCGCTTGTTTAATATTCATGCTTAATATAATTATTAGTCTCCTATCTTGAAGGACTAGTTTATACGAATTCTTTTACATTGTCGAACAAGGGAGATAAATAATTCTCTTTTGTATCACAGACATTAAAAAATGGAGGTCAACAGTCGACAGTGTAATTGACCATACTATATGAAGTTGTTAGGGAGGTTGTAAATCGTCTTCACGCTCTGACACTATTCCAAGTACGATATTAATTCTCGAGGGTCTGATCTATCTATTATTTTCCTTTCATTTAAACTTTCAACTTTGGAATGCAGTGCGTGACATTTATTTGTATACGTTAGTATTTTCTGCGTAAAAAGAACCCAACTTCTTTTAGCAAATTATTGTGGATTCATGATCGTCCTTCGAAAAGGTCATTATCCACCACCTTGGTAATTTTGTCTGTTGTACACCTTTGAAATGGCCCCTGTCTAATCGGTGATGTAGGTTTTCATCTTCTCTAGTCATGGGTCTTATTCCGATCTACCCTTCATCACAAAGCAGAGTAGCAGGGAATGAGACTAGAGAAGATGGTAGATTTTAGGAATCGATGTATAAGCTGCGTAGTACGAGTCTGTATAGTTTATTGTATATATCGACGCTTCTTTGTCCGAGTTTGGTTGCCGGACCGCATTTACATGTATAACACTGAAGTGAGATCTACACGAGCCTGGTAATGTTTGACACTCCGCAGAGATTTGTCGCTTCAGGATCGATCCGCGTTGATGATTACGTCGGCTTACAACAGCGATTAACATAGAGGAAGATATTATTAACGCGAATTTATAATGTTTACACCTTACCTTCCTGATTGAGCTTAAGTCAGGTGCGCCGTGTATTAACACGTACTGCACGCATCACTGCTTATATTCATAATAGATTAGATAAATCTGTCGTAACGGTTATTGTATGCAGTAAATTTATCTACAATTTGGGCACGCTTCGGTTGTTTTATTTACTGTTAGCGGTAGGCCTATACATTTGCAGTCAGGTTTTACAAATCGTATGTAATACGGCCAAGGCGACTGTAATACAGCTTACCTTTTTTATTCTAAGCGCGCCGAAAGCTATAACAAGTACAAGTGCCCAATACCCCGTATAAACTGGTTTACTTTGCTCAATGACAGGAGTAAATTTTAATATTAATACTGCGGTACGTTAGGCATTGTTTAGGTACACGAACAGTAGGCAATTTATTTTAGCGTGGTGGTATTTCATCGGCTATAACCCCATGATTTCACGCTCACTGATTAGCCTACAGCAGCGAAATGCTTGACTACACCAGTTGGCATTTGTATGCGCGTATCTTGTTCGTTTGCCGTTAGCTGTTGTAGATACATGCCTGTCAGTGTAGACTATATGTTAACTGTAAGGATGTGTACGTCTCACTGATAACAGCAGTATGTAGATAGAGATACCTTGGCTCGTCTTCCTGCTGCAGTCGAAAGGTAATGAATAGTGTGCGGTGTTTCACTACTAACCGCTTCATCCTTCTGACGGTATAAGCAGCCCTCTTCCAATAGACTCGCGCGCCCATATATGGATAATTATGTAGCTGGCAAGCTCAGTAGCATATGCGCTGGCAAGTCAGCGAATGGCGGCCGCCTTTCAACATAATTTATTCACTGCGTGCAGGAGTATTGAGTTGTGTTTTAAGGCGAAGAGGTTGGTAACCTCAACCCCCCAACTGACGGCCTCGCCTCTCTCCCCGTGGGGTAGGGCTCATATCGAATAATCCGTATGCCCTCTTTATGATCACCTTGCCCAGGCGAAAAACACCGGGCTTGTTCAATGCCGTGACTAGGGTGTATCAACCGTGAAGACTCGCTAGTCCCTCGACTCTGACGGCAAAGCTTTAGGACGGACACACGTTAAATGCATAGAGGTTCGCCATTTTTACCATCATTTCATCGGGACGGATGCCCAGTAATCTGTACGTATATCATTTAGTATCTTTTTAAGTACTGCTTAACAACTGTTTAACGTATGTTACCTCGTATATCTTAACATGTCATCGGGAAATAATTGCGTGGTTTGTAAGGCATTTGATCTTGTTGATATCCCTACGGCCTGGTGAGGTTTACGTGCAGAGAGGCTAGTCGCGCTGCCAGCCGTTACCTGCTTCTGTATTTACATATTATACCACTGTAAGCTAATATAATCATATATATTTGTGTGAATATCTAATCAAATGTGTTGCCAATGTAGCTGTAATTCAATGGTTAAAATGTAATGTTTTGACGTAGTCTTATCTTTTTTAATGCTGGTTTAATGACAGGTATAGTCGTGTATGCCTATACAGTTGGCTATGTATCTACGAATGACTTTCGCGTTAATCATTCGATCAATATATACCTTTATTGTATTCATTCCCAAGTAAAGGGTTTTAAAATGTGTTGTTTTAGTTATTGTCCATTCTTTTTTCTGGAGCCAGGTAGGCCTATTGCTGCTGTGGATATTATTGTATGAGTAATATTCACGAGTAAGATACATCGTAATAGCTAATGTTTGCTTCAAATTTGTTCTAACGCAGGCAGGCAATTACTGAACACTTGTCCACGCGGGATCTCGTCTTCTACCCTTGATGTATCTATGACCTTGACCCTGGTACATGTTTGACCTTACAGCTTTGAATCGTCTCATCGGGAACATCTTTGCAGTATTGGAACTTGGAAACGGCTTTGAAGATCTAACAGTGAACTACGGCCGATATCATCTCTCCGTGTTTTGCGCTAGAGGTGATTTCCCTGGATTAGGAATTGGGCGGATTTTACCATTCTGCGATAACAGCAATGTCTGAAATTCAAAGAAACATTCCTATCAGGCTTCATAGGATGTACCGGTAGATGAACTAGATAATAGGCTAACTAATCTGCCACGGATTTGTGCTGTTAGTTTGCTTTACTTCGGAAATTCCATCTTGTGTCATCATCTCTACGTATATTAGCATTCCTCGGTAGCTCTATGGTGACGGTGGGCATCGATAAAACCATCTAAATGCCTTCTGGAGGTGGCCGCTATGATTTCGAAGACGGGGGAACGTATTGCGGCGGTTGGGAGGAAGGGAAGGCTCACGGCCATGGGGTCTGTACGGGGCCCAAGGGTCAGGGGGAATACTCTGGGGCCTGGCAGTACGGTTTCGAAATATCTGGTGTATACACGTGGCCCAGTGGAAACAATTACGAAGGGCAATGGTTCCAAGGTAAACGGCATGGCGTAGGGGTGGAGGCCAAAGGTCGTTGGGTATACAGAGGAGAGTGGACTCAAGGCTTTAAGGGGCGCTATGGCGTCAGACAGAGTACCTCATCGTCAGCTAGGTACGCTGGTACCTGGAGTAACGGATTCCAGGACGGTTATGGATGTGAAACATACGCAGACGGAGGTGAGTGTTTTCTTATATAAATCCATGCTTTTGTCATGCCTTTTGTCTATGCGTAGTTGATATGCTTCGCATAGCCTTTGGAAAAGTGTCTGTTTTAGAAGTGTCTATTCAATGTTTTTCAATTTCTTAAATATGCCAGGAACATAATGTTGTTGTTTTGGGTTGTTTTTGTTTCAATAAATCTACGTATTGTCACTTTAATCGGTGACATTGTAATGCTATATAGTATACGGTTTTTACGTCTCTCTTTTGTGGTTTTCCTTTAGAATAGGACAATATTATAGTATGGGATTTATAACTACTGTTTTGTATCAATTCATCAAAATCAGATCTCAGGATGTCGATCTTCTGTACATGTCCTGTGTGTAGCTGAATATTATAGAGAGCTTGTAACACTCATTGGCTAAGGGCAGTTTGTTTGAAGAGTAGCAATGCTGTCTTTACTTAGCACTGGTAACTTTCCAACATTATGGAAACGCTTCACATCTTGAGTGTGCTAGTGTCAATTATTGTTGGAATACACCACCTTCTTACAAGTGAAATGCCCTTAAAACACAAATCAATCAAGGAATCAATCAATGTAACACTTATTCTCTTTAGGGCCTTTATTCACGTTTAATTTCTATATCTCTGAAGAACTACCAGTTTGTAAGTTGACTTGTGGGGTATACATTTATCCATACTTACCATACCATTAAATTGCTCATTACCTTCTCTCGAGATGTCTGTAAAGTTTACTTATAACAACTTGAGATTAACGTATATTGCTCATTACCTTCTCTCAAGATGTCTGTAAAGTTTACTTATAACAACTTGAGATTAACGTATATTGCTCATTACCTTCTGTCGAGATGTCTGTAAAGTTTACTTTTAACAACCTGAGATTAACGTATATTTAAAAATCTTATCTCTCGAAGTTAATCTAGAACATGAGATGATTCATTCATTTTGTGCCTGTGTGGTTAATTTTTATAGGCTATTGCTATAGCCCTATTCTGTAATCGTCATTAAATATGCCAATTCACTCCCTTCTAGCTAAATGCGCTGGGGCACTACCTCAAATAAAACTATTACTGAAAGCCCATTATTTATTGGGTTTGTATAGCTGAACATATGCCAATAAGTCTGAACCATCGTATTGTATCCGAACGCTCAAATGTCTAAATTAGAGCTAATGTACGGTAGCGTTTGAGATGTCAACAAATTAATATGCATAGTGAGTTGTGAGGGAGTTATTATCGCTTTCAGAGCTTGTTTACCCTGCTCTCCTGTTAAAGACAACCCAGTTCTGGGGTAAAAGACATTCTCCTCGACTTAAATTTGAACTCTGTCTAACAGGGTTCATATGCGGGTTTGCAAAGTTTTAGAACTCTGTGAGTGGGTTTTTTAGGGCCTTGAAAAGTCAGGGAATTTATTTTCTTGGTATCAAAAACGAAATAATGAGAAAAGAAAGCAGTAAACGAATATAGCAAATGTTTTCCCGCCGTAGCGCCTATAAATAAAAATTCAACACATCCACAAAGTATTGATCAATTTTCGTTAGTATGTGTATAGCGCGTCTCTATACATTCTGTTCTTTATAGGCGGTTTTAACTCATTCATTTCAATGTCACTTATTTGAAAAGTTTGAAGGCTCAGATAACGATTTGTGAGTACTTTTAAGTATTTATTCTGTGTTGGAAACTGGTAAAATTGTCAAAGGACCATTTCAAATATATACTTTTTTGTTTTGGAAAGTCTTGACAAAGTTATGAAAAACTATAAAGCTTAGCCGGTCGAAGGCAAACCATGTGTATGATATCTGAACTGTTTCACTTTCACTTAAACATTTAAGTTGATTTTTCCTTTTTTAAAAAAACATTTTTATTAAATTTTGATCTGCCCATACAAGTAAAGGCAAACAAAAAGTTCTTTCTCGACATAAATAGAGGGGGAAAATACCACTTGAGCAGTGAGATACATTTTTATTGGAGGCCCTATATAGAAACAAATTGAGCAGTGAGATATAAGCTTACATTGTACATATATATCATCAGTTGTATATGATACCCTTTATAAGTGAATTCACTTAACTTTATAACATCAATGGGGCAATGTACATAATGATATGTAATTTAATAAATTTATATATGCAGAATCTTTGTCTATGATAAAGTGAGTCGGTCTGTCGACATTTTTTTCGCCATGGACGAAATATCTATGGTGAAATATTTCCCGATATCACACACTGTAGCAATTTTCCGGTCGAAGGGACATACCACAAATTTACGCTTGGGATTTCAGCTTATCTAAATGTAGGGTACTTTGATGTTTATACATTTGGCTTTAGTTTACGACAGTCCTTAAGATAATAGGAAAAGGGCAGTGAAACTATTGTGAATAATGCTGGTCCTCGCTAACTCAAGCCATGCTATAATCATTTAATTTTTTCCAAACGTCCATTATTAACAAAATAAAGTGCTGTCTTTAGTCTATGCTGGGGAATTCAACTGTTAGTTTGAACAAACAGAGTGTTTAACCAAAGAGCCTCACTTAGTATGTCGTAATTTATGCACATGGTTTTTTATGATTGGTTAATTTTTAAGAACCCTTTACTCTTATCAAATAGCAGTGTTATACAATCTGATAGCTAATCGAATTACTAATCCTACATCCAGTCAGTGGTTTTCCGCTAGTCAATAAAAGTTTTATCACAGTTTCTTTTTTATATTTCGTTTATATTTGTTACGTTTTGGAGTAGTAGAAGCCTTAGATGTTATTATGCTGTTCGAATTACTCCCAATATATGTACTTTAATATTAGTATAAAATATTTCCATGAAATGTATGTTTTGATTTATCGGGTGCATTTGCAAAACATACGTCAAAAAAGAAACGCAGAGGTGAAATGTCACAAGGAACTATTGTTTTATTTAAATGTCGTTTCTTGTGTACAATGGCCATGGGTGATTAGGTTTTTCAATTCTTCTGGAATCGGACAACATAGCCAACTACACTGAAAAAAAACACACATTGAAGCCGCATCTGCGGAATTTTGAGTTAAGCGACATGAAATATTCAGATTTTGACGAATGCAAATGAAACTTGGGGACAATACTGGGGTGCAATTATGACAATGTTGTGCGTTTCCCATTTCACTGTTACAGCATGCGAGACTTACCCTTGCAAATCGAAACATTGCGATTGACCGTTTCCAATCTGCAGAAGACCAGCCCCAAGGGGGTAGACCTCGCATGATAACTGCATCACAAAATCGCTACAGCCGAGCCATCAAACTACCACAGCAAACAGCACAGCGGCTAAGTACCTGGTTTTAGAAGGGTGTCTCCAAAAACCATTCGGAACCTACTTCGAGAAGTTCGTTTACGGGCAACGGTACCATACGTTGGCCCCGTACTGCAACGCCGACATTTACGCGTTTACTGGTGCGCAAATGTGCAGGGCTAGAACTTGTTAAACCGGCGGCGAGTATATGGTTCAGCGACGAGCCACGTTTCCTTTTACAGAGACATGGTTGACAACAACGCGTAATACAGGCGCCGCAATGAACGTTTTGCCAACAACTGCGTCGCCCAATTTTGGTGGAGGCAGTGTCACGACTGGGGATCCATCTCCTACACAGGCGGAAATGAACTGGTGCTTGAACAAGACAAGTTGACAGCTGTGCGTTATAGGGAATGCCAGTGGATTACCTAGAGGATTAGAACACTTATGTGTTGTCATGGTCATCAAGATCGCCAGATCTCAATCCTATTTAGCATCTTTGGGACGAACTGAACAGATGTTTACGCCAGCGTATCCAAGCGCCTCATACGCTTCCGCAACTGCCCTAGCATTGCATGAAGAATGGGTTAGGATTCTACGGCCCTGAATCAAATAATCATTCAACGGGCTAGATTTCCCGTTTTAGAAGCATTTCTTGGGAACTTTTCAGTACAATGCAAAATATAAAGTTACAGTTAACCATGGTACTATTGCCATTTGTAAGGGTTTCTTTCGACTATGGAAAAATCCCATCATTTAAATGTGAATTCTCATAGTGTGATTTGTAGTACAACTTACGGAGATTTCCCTTATTTGCAAGATTTTGATTGGTCAACAATGAAGTGCGAAAGAGTCGACCAATCCAAACTTCGCAAATAGGGGAATCCCCTGAATTCGTGACAAATCGCGCCGTGAGACTGCGCCATGGCGAGTTCTTAGAGGGTTTACTTGGCTATGGTGCCAGTTGACGGCAGGTTGTTGGTACCCGCATTGATGGAAGACACTAGTTGCTCTTGTGTCATGCATCGCAGATTTGTATACCTTGCCTTACTGTTTCTTGTCCCTGCACAGTGGCATCGATAATGGTGTTCTTCATCCAATTATCAGTATCATCCTACCAGGTAGAGTCCCAAAGAAAGATACTGACAGTCTGAGTGACACGTCACAGGTAACCGAGGAGCTAAACACAACGGTTTTATCAACATAAGTCAATGCCATATAGTTGTCGAGTATAACAGAAAGCTTAGGACTGATAGGATCGAGTAACATTTACCAACTTTAACATGGAGTAATCGTTAAACGAATACAGAAAGGAAGCAATTTGGTAGATTTACATGACATTTCTGCCTTTGGACAATCCAGAGTAAATATATTTATTATAAAGCACTTCTGTCAGACTATACTATATAACCCTGTGATTTCTTGAACGGTAATCAGGCTAGAGTTAGCCATTGAATGCGATTTGTGACTTCGACTTTAGAAGATACCTCCTACTGGCAACAAGTTGATTGGTCAAGGTAAACTGACGACCTGTTGACCAAAACACATGCTGTAAAAAAAAGAAGTTCCCATGTCTTTACCGAAAATCTATATGGTTTCTTTTTACAATTTTATAACTTTCGATTTAAACTTTTGAGGTGTCACCAAGCGATGGTAGTTTTGATGTATCTATGAACAAAAAGTATTTGGAGTGTTATCAAAGTTTGGAAAATCTTTGAACAATACATGTTGAGGTGTCTTTTAAAGTACACAATTGAAGAGCTGTTAAACAATGGTTTGTTGAGGTATCTGTAAGGAATATTTAAGAGGAGATGCCTTTGGACAATGATTTATTGAAGTGCATTTGAAGAGTTTTCCAGATTAGGTGTTTTTGAACAATATTTAGTTAAAATATTTGTGAAAAATGCTTATTTCAAATATTTTTTAACCTAGCTGAGTTGATGCGCTTTTGAACAATGCTTAGTTGAGTTGTGTTTGTACAATGCTAAACTCAAGCCTCTATGAACAATGCTTAGTTGAAGCGTCTATGAAAATGGTTAGTTTAAGCGTCTATGAAAATGGTTAGTTGAAGCGTCTGTGAAAATGGTTAGTCTAAGGGTCTATGAAAATGGTTAGTTGAAGCGTCTATGAAAATTGTTGGTTGAAGCGTCTGTGAACAATGCTTAGTTGAAGTGTCTTTGAACAATAACAATTTGATGTGCCTTTGAACAATGCTATATTCAGGTGTCTTCAAATTGGGTTTAGTTATAATATTAATGGACACTGTTGAGACGAGGATTTTCAAGAAATATACATGTAGTAAGTTGGGATGTCTTTGAGCAGAGCTTAAAGTTTTACATCGATTGATGAAAAGTCAAGAATTGTTGGAATACACCGCCATTGTGCCCTCTGGCGAAGGGCAGTTTGTTTGAAGAGTAACAATGCTGTCATTACATATTACTGGAGGAAATTTAACTTTCCAACGTTTTCGAAACCTTTCACATCTTGGTTGTGCTGGTGTCAATTATTGTTGGAATACACCGCCGTCATCTAAGTGAAAAACCCTTAAGCACTGCTTAAAACACCAATCAATCAACCACCGCCGCCGTATAAGTGAAATAGCCTTAAACGCGGCGAAAAACAGCAATCAATCAATCTATGGATGAACTTACTCTAGTCTGATGGATGTTGTCAACGGCGCAGACAGTCGAACAATCTAGGCACATTGTATGTGTGATTCAGTACAGTTCTACTAATGTCTGACCAGCACATGGTTACCAGTATATATAAACGGCATAGCCTTCAGAAGAAATAACAGGCACACGATGTTGTGATGTGACCAGAGTGGGTAAGATGAGAATTACAAGGGCTTGGTATCGATCGACTTGAGCGACACAACACCGACAGACCAGCCAGGGAAGCGAGCTGGTCGGCCTTGCTATACATTACATTCAGTATATCGATCAGAACGATCAGCTGTTCTGCTGGTATGTACTGCTGAGTTTCACAGAAGACACTGCCTTGTTTCTACGTAGATCTGATCTTCGATTTTTGATATGCTGTGTTATTGTTTGTTTGTTACATTTATTTATTCATGTATTTATTTATTTATTTATTTATTCGGTTTAATAATTAGCATGGAGTCACTGACGTGGGTAATACAAACATGCATGGGTTGTAGGAATTTGTTATCATTCGAGTTATGAGTAGCGTTAAGGTGCATTCCCAGGAGTTGGCAGCGTCCAGTCACGTCAGCCTTTCAATAATCAGGGACTGGTTCACGGAATGATCTTAGCTAACGTTGAACGTAACAGTTATTGCATCACTATGTTTTCACCACTGGTCATCATGGTAGTAACATATTTACGTAAAATAAGATCGCTTTGTGAAACGGGCCTTTGGGGCACGGGTATTCTTCTTGTCAAGTGTGGGGAGCAGGGGATTTACACCTCACAGTCGCTCTAGTTGATACAGCTTTATCCTGTCCGCTATGGCAGTTTCGAAACGTGACGCATTTCAGTCTGTTGATTGGGTAGATTTGTCAAGAAGGCCGAATGTCCAAGTTATCGAATCGCCTCGGATTCGAGGTGATTCAGTGGATTATTGTCTATAGACAACGGTAGAAGGTAAGATTTGCCTAACAGACTCTATTCACATCATTCGACAGGTGACAGTTTTTGTCCATTCGAAAACAAGAGCTTTCTCACGTTTTTCCGACCAAAACACCGACACTCGCTGGTCTACTCTAGCTAAGGAGGCGCGATGTCATTTTGACAAAATTCAGGGCGGGAGTTCTGGAAACCAAAACGCCGTTTGAGTTGTATGAAATCTGGTCATAGTCCGCGGAAGTTGTGGATATTGTTAAGCCAGTGGAGTTTTGAGAAACGTTGAGGTACAGTCACAATTTTTGAGAGAAGCGTCAAAAATAAAGTCATAAGCGGGACATTTGTCGAATATGATAGGATCTGGGTTGTGAGTTACAGAAGCCTGATGGCAGTATCTTCCCGAAGCAACAAAAACCTCAGTTTATTAATGTCTATAACTGCTACTTTCAATTTATGTCCCTTAAATCCGCCCAAACCAGGTTAGAGCTTTCATAAGTAAAATAAACGTGCTTCTAGACACAGGATGGCAAGTAAGCTACATATTGTTACATACACGTGAACTTAGTCCCAATAAATATTGTGGAACCTGACTAAAACGTTTATTGGCAGTGGCGCCACCGTGGTTTGATGTTAGCAGAAATGGTTTTCTTGTTGGCTTTTTGATTGTACAATAGTAAAATGAAATGTTTGCCACGTTCTCTAAGCCAATTGTGGCAAGGATGAAAAGGTGTTTTTTTGGTCTTACGCGTTTTTACCTGCCTTGGCAAGATAGTGTAAGAGGTATGATCAACGTGAAAAAACAACATGTAGTCACTCTGGTTGTCAGTAGCATTAAATCAGTGGACGTGTCAGTAATTTGACATTTAGAGCTTTGTGTACATTTGGTTGTGAGCAATGAATATGGTCTGAATTTGGTTTTGCGTCTTCTTGAATCAAATGCGCTACTTGTGTATAGCTTGGCATGGGTTATGTGAATTCCTGGTTGTTTCTAGTTTGACTTCTGTTGCGTTGAAGCACGTATGTATAGCTTGCATCAGCTGCGTCCTGTCACGGGTTGTGTGTAGCTTGGAATTCGTCTAAGGGATTCACGAGATTGTAAATTGCGTCCATTCCGTATGGCTAAGCCAAGAGGGTATAGAATTTCGACTTTAGCGAAAGACTATACGGTCGATTTCTCATAGATCTGCGAAATGTGGATCATTATAACGTCAGAAGTAAATCGTTTCAGAAATCAAACTGGATACACTGTTCTGGAATGACGGAACTGGCGGAAGACTTAATAAAATCTCCTGTAACAAATTCGAAACACTGATTGGCTGATCCTGTTGAACTGTCTTGTCTGGTACCGGGAATCTGGGGGCCCAGATGCTCAGCCTAGTTTGAGCTGCATGCCTCGGACAAGTCTATCTCGACTGGGATATTCTTAATTCTGTACATACACTGTTAGTCATGATTTCATAGATATACAAGGAAGCCTGCTGTTTGTGATACCTAGAGACCCTTGCTTCATTGTTATATCGAACAGAAGGATAAGCGCTGCAATGTCGATCCCTCATAGGAAAATCAATAGAGGAAACAATTGAAACAAATCAGCAGTATTTTCTCTCACTGCTAGCATTACTCGCTGAATAGCAGCAATATTAATTATAAGTTATATTTGCTGGTTGTGTAAATTATAACTGAAATGTATATTTAGCGTGGTTGGGAGGTAGCTTCCTGGTGATTTCGGGTCTAACCACTGATCAGATTTGTCTTGTGTCTTTTGATCGTCTTGTCCCGTTATTAATAGTTGCCAGGGACTTCAAGGGTGGATTCCTTTCATGTAATTATTACTAGACTGACTGATAAAAAATGGCCGCTAGGGGTCAATGGTAGATACGTGTTGCTCGGGTACTCTCTAGACTCATGGCGAAGTTGATTATCGGTGGTGTCTATCTCTTCAAATTTGCATGCTTTGCATCTTTGTGTTTTTCGCGCCAGTTAGATTCCTGGGCATGCCATGGGTCTTGCTTTTGTTTTATGCCACAAACGACTAGGGAGCTTCCCACTACCTGCCTTGCTTTGGAATTTAGCGGCGGGAGAGGGGGGGGGGGGAAATTTCTGATATTCATTCTTCCATGTGTAACTGGTGGTAGCTTCTTGTTGCCCAGATACTCTCAGTGCAACACTACAAGCCGATTCTCTTTGGGTTTTAGCTGACATTTGTCACACTGTCCATCTGTGGCTTATTAAGCCTTCAGACTGAATCTCTACCACTTCACTATCGTTTTCATTTAAAATAGGATTCAGTTGGTGTTACATGTTGGGCAATTATCTTCCCAGTGACATTTTTTTGTGGGGGAGCAGCTCAAAGCAAAAACAAAAAATATATCCACGATACAATCAAGCGGTGTACAAGGCGCATCCATTTAAACTTTTAGAAAAGCAGGCTTGTAATGTATCCTGCTTTTGTTTTGGGCAGCAGACGACGAGGGGCAATTTGGTGTCAAGCTCCAATGGTACTGTTTTATCAGTCATGTCAACAAAAACTTGTATATAATAAATCCAACAAGACACGAAACACACGGACGGCGTTTTGTTGTCTTGTCTTATGATTGTGACCATGGACTCCTTGGGTGGTTGTCTGAACTCATTTAGTGATTGGATCACCTGCATGCAGTACCTTAAACCCCTTGTCAACGAAACAAATTTCTTCTCACCAATCGCCATGTTTCATTTTACCGTAAGGTTCAGTTTCACGACAACTACCTCGGTCTCGCTGAAAAAAGCAAATATTTGTAGTAGACCGCCCCAAAGGACGATTTTCGGGTGTCAAAAATCCTCGATAGAGATGTTCGAAGCCATAAGCTTTCGGGGCATTCCTTTGCATAAACTGTTTTTCAGAATTGTTAACAGTTTATATGATGTATATATTTCGCAAATACAGATGTTAATTAAGAGTGGGTATTAAGAGTATATACATTGATGAAATGTCATATTTTGTATAAATGTTATTTGCAAATGTACATATATTTCAATTTTTTTAAATTTGAACCGAGTTTTTCGACCCAGCTGTTTAATACTTGCAAGAGAACACACGCTGCCTTGTGCGTTGAAAGATGGATACACATTAAATACACTTTTTTATTCGGCGTTATTATAAAGATGCATTTGATACAGTTTCTATTTTTAAACGAAAGGGAACAGAGCTACTTTGACTAAGTGGTACGTTACGGGAGCTTTGAGTTTTTGGATTTCACGATCTCCATCATCAAAAAGCGCACACATGCAAAAGG
>JARFOD010122578.1:0-14393 GCA_031763545.1 Mopalia muscosa
ACAGCCTTATGGAAATTTGTGTTTGGGTAAAGAGCGTTGGATAAAACTGTTTTGACAACATGTTCTCGCCACAGTGTAGCTGAAATACCGCTGAATGTGGCGTTAAACACCGATCAATAAATCAATCAATCACAAAAAGAACGAGGGAATACCACAGCCAAACTCCATCTTCAAATCAATTTCGTTTACTTTACACTGCACCGCACGGTTAATAAGTTAGCTTAGTCTCGGCGGTGACGTTATGGCTTCTTCTAGTCTTTACATCCTTCTAACATGATGAATATTGTTGGAATTGATGGGTCCTGAAAAAAGTATAAAAGTCGAGATACAAATTCTTTCATTAAAGTTTACATAGGTGCTGGTGATTTGTGGTTGCATATATTATGACTTTCGGAATACTGAATTAATTTTAATAGTAATAGTATCCATAGTTCCTCTGACTATTCCTAAAATTTACATTGTAAAAGAACCTAGAAGGAAAATATTAATGTAAACAGATGGAACAGTTTAAAGCAGTTATGTAAGAACAAGCTCAGTAGCCTAATAGTTATCTGAGAGAACTTCACATATTTTTGTTTTAATTTCCACTTTGTAAAATATAAAAATCAGACCATATATTTTATAGTGGCATCGCTTTTTCTCTATAAGCTTACCTAATAAAAACAATTACTGTTATGTGTAAATTAAAAAGTGTATTTCGATGTTAACTGTCATGTTTAAGTTATTTTTTTTTTAAATGAAGGATTTTTTGGGGCAACTTTTTTCAGGGAACACATGCTGCGATCGGGACTCCTCGATGTCACCATTCGTGCTATTTTTATTACTCCTACTTACAACGAAAAACATTAGAGAGCACTGCTACGAGTACGAGTCGAAAACACGATTTCACAACCTGTAAATTCCGTTCAAGTGTTACTACGAGTGGAAAATACTAGTCGTCAACTCGACGCTTATCGAGTGAATCAAGTTTGTGGTCTTAATAACGACCAATAGTTACTCCAC
The DNA here is from genome assembly GCA_031763545.1 of Mopalia muscosa. Lineage (NCBI taxonomy): Eukaryota > Metazoa > Mollusca > Polyplacophora > Chitonida > Mopaliidae > Mopalia > Mopalia muscosa. Next base: position 1,003 of record JARFOD010122578.1, read on the forward strand.
GAGTGGCGATTATGACTGAACCGAATGCAGCATAAATGTGTACATGTTGTTGTTGTATAGTTACTCACAATCTGCGTTAAAACTTGGCTTCGATTTTCTTCTAGTTGATACATTAAAGACAAATAGGTTTAGTTCACTAACTTCATTTTTTCCCATTCGATTTGAATTAGTTTTGTAATCAGCTAGTTGCTAAGGCGGGAGATACAAATTTAGATTTATAAATTAATGCAGTCTGCCTTCATACCGAAACAATCGTTACCCATCCGTCTACAAATCAACATATTATTTGGTTAATTATACGTTCTTTTGAAGCTAAATCGAATGTTTTATACTTAAACAGACTTATGTACTTACCAATATCGTTGAAAAAGGCGAAAAACTTGGTTGAAATCTTCCTCCAATTCGGCACAAACAAAATGGATAACATGGATGCTGGATTTCAAATTAACACTTGACTATATAGACTCGCTTTCACTTCGCCCGAAGAACCATTTTCCTTCGTGAAGAACCCTTTTTCGCCACGAAGAACCTTTCGATCGTTGATTTTGCCTGAAGAACCATTTATCACCCAAAAGGTTCTTCGAAGAACCTTCTTGGTATACGAAGAACCATTTAAGAGCCATATTTTCTTAGAGTGTAGGTTAATTATTGAAACTGTGTTTAAGCCGTATAATACATGGTAGCGAGTATTTATTATAGGAAATTGTTAATTAAATTAGAAGTGACAAGACTAGGAGTCATTACAGTGGGATTGATTGAACTATATTTTTACCGAGAACTCATACCTTCATTGCGATAGACTGACTTGAATAAATGATAAGGATTATTAGTATTAAAGAAAGGCCTACAAAAATCAAACACAAACGTCCCGTAATTCGTTGTTGAACAACTATTTGTCTAACAAGAGACATCACAAACGTATCAGGAATTACTCCTTGGTTACGAAAGAGCCTATATTTTTTTATTTATTTATGTATTGTTTTGTTCACCAGAAATGTAATATCAAAGTACAGAATAATATTAAACAATAATGGTATTAACAGTAGAAGTGGAGCAAATAAGGTTATCTTCAGCCTGGCGAGAATAAAACCCCATAGGGTTTGTTCTATCCCTGAACAAATATAACTTTACATACATTACTTCGGAAAAATATAATAATGTGCATCTCTTTAAGTATATTATATATGAAGTTCAGAACTGTATGAACAATTGCTTTACACAAACATACACACACACAACAGACGAGATTTCAATAGTTTGTAGCAGTACATTTTTTACTCATGTTTTAAATAATGAAGTACTCGGCAGTTGCTTTTAAAGCAACAGAGGAAATTTGTTCCATTCACATGGTCCCTGGATTCTTAAAGCCGCCGTCCCAAAGCCCTCATGTCTAAACTTTGCTCCGATATTTTGCAAACCTGCATGTTCATGTGACCAGATCAACCAATATAATTTTGTGCGAGCCTAGAGCCTAGCTCCGCGGCCCTTTACCTGAAAAGCTTTGCTATATGAACCAGCGTATTGGGTACAGTCAGTATGGGCTACTGTAAGCCAATCGCTGGTTATACAAGCGTAGCTGGCACGCCATAGCCCTTTTGATGCACGAGGAACTTTCGCTACGTTCGAGCTGCGATCGGGCTAGGAATTCACTGGCAGTACGGCCACACCAAAACACGTACGGACTAAAAACACGCACGGTGGGTTGTGACCTGGGCTTAAAGAATGTACTGAGAACGGTTTGTACAAATCAAATGCAGCGTTTCTAGTATTGTGTCTATGTTCATTGCCTGTTGAACATGCTATGTATTGAGGATGGAATAAGGTAGGGGTATTGGTATATTTGTTGACTGCTAGTAGGACATTAAAAATATTCTGTTGAGGTATGGGAAGAATATGTAGCCTTTTAAAGATAGGTGCGCTATCGGTGTGGGCCCGATAGATATGGAATGTTATGCATAACAATTTGTTTGCGATCCGATTGCAAAAATGTAAACCATTCGAGTGAATTTCCTCTAAAACTATTCTAATTTTGTTTTGATCACAAAATGGCATGATTGAAAGTACCAAAAAGCCTTTGCTATATCCAAAAATGTAACTACAATAAACTTCTTATCCTCTTTCGATTATACAAGTTTATCAAGCAGCGATGCAGCAGTGCTGTGATTTGACCGAAAACCGAATTAATTGCTTCAAAGAATATTATTTGTATCTAAGAACGTTCGTATCAAATAACTTTATCTTGCATGTTTAGATTTTGTTTTGTTGTTTAAACTACTCCATAAATACCTATAAAAAAACTTCGCCTTGCCTGGCCGTATCGGTTGTCACATAGACTCCCCCTGCCCCACTTATCCTGTACAAAACAACATGGTCAGGGCAGTTTTATTGTTGCTTTATTTTTTTGACAGTGCGTTTGGTTTATCGCATTGGAAAAAAAGTCGTCAGAGAGGCAGGTGCTTCCTGTTGTCAATTAGCTCTGTGAGCTAAGGGGTAACATGAAGCCGATTTATATTTGATGCCCTCGGATTAAGAAACAAATTGATATTAGGTCAGGAATTAAAACTGTACCACCGCAAGTGACGTACACGGTGCAATTGACACACAATAACACCACCATTCCATATGATATAGCTACGACATACCTAACATATCTGTCAGAAAATTAACTGCTCTAGTTTATGTCAAATTATTCTAAGGAAGAGCCAGAAGCCAGGAAGAAAGTAATAAGACCGGTAGATAGAGCAGTGTGTGGGCCTAGATGCGAAAACGTATCTTTATAGATTTGCATTATACAGTTAATAAACAGACCTTGTCGCAGGCAGATAAGACTTGACATGGTTTAATGACCCGAAATGTCAGATTGTATTATCTGAAAATGTAAAAAAAAATCAATGCAAAAAAGTCTTCAAAATGGAAAGGACAGTTTGATTGACTAGTTGTTAGCATAAATGGAGAAGTAAAGCTTTCCATATCAGTACTCAATTCAGGCTCTTTTTCTGGGCTACCTTTGCCGATTCTTGGCTGAAGCTCAGCGACTTTCTCCCGTTGTTGACTAACTGAATCCTATGCAAAACTGCCCTGCCTTCTTTCTGTTTGAATACACGAAAGGACTCCTATTGCTCAGGGCCAAATGGAAATACGCACTGTATACAGCATTCTTTTGCCATTTGTTTTTGTCATCTACAAATTGGTAAATTTGTACTGAAGGTTGCTCCCATAATCGGATGGCACAAAATGTTTAACGCACTCTCTCCAGTCCTTTAGCCTGTCAAATGATACATTTACTGGCAAATCTTTTTTTCTGATTTTTAACAGCCACTGCCTTAAAAAACAGAATCTCTCAGGAAGCTGTGAAACGGATTTCCGGTTGCAATAACCAATTCATAATTCTCACAACCAGGTACTACGAATGCAGGGATAATTCCTGTCAGAAATAAAATAATCGTACGTTACTCAAAAAGTATGAAAAAACGACCAAAACCCACTAAAAACGCATGTCTTCCTATTTAAATATAGACACCTAGATAGAAATTTCGACTGTGTTCAACCAAAGGTGTAACGGAAATACCGCTGAATGTAGCATACAAAATAAACATAGCATAATGTTGAGTTTGTACCTGAAATGGATCACTTGCTGAAGGTTTCATTTTTCCATGTTTATTAAATATTTGAGATTTTATTTCTTATTTGTTTTTAATTATGCAGGATAGCTCCCGAGGAACAAGCGAAAATAAAAGAGAACATGCAGTTATATTTTTTCTGAGGACTATGTTGGTTGAACAAATATTTTTTTGGTCTTTGGAGTTGTGTCTTCGGACTTTTATTCTAGTATTACTATGTAACATCTATTGGCAGTGCTGTAGCCCGCATATATTAAAACAAGTACTTGCATAATTAATTGAAATATAAAAGCCAATAGTTTGAATTTATAAAAACAGAGTGACGTCCCTTTGTTAAATAACAGTATAGCTTTTCGGTAAATTAGGGCAAGTATAAACTTGATGATTTTGTTGACACGAGCAATATTGTAGATTACCAGCTAAAAACATAATGAATTTAGTTTCCCCATCGGTTTGAATAATACAGAGGACAGCCCGTATGCGTTGGAAAGCTAGATGGTGCTTTATGGTTTCAAAACGAGACTCCAACAAATAGTACAACGCCTGTTTTCGATATAATTTAAACCTTGGAACCAAAACGTGCTCTTGGTCATGTTTTTAAGTTGGTTTCGAGCACTACTTTCTGTCATTATTATTCCCACCGGTGGTAGAATCCTACCCAAGACGGGGTAAGATTATGTGTCCTCAGTCGACTCAGATAACACGATAGAGGTTTGTAATGTGTCATGGTTAATATACCCATGTGTTACCCTTTGCTGGCGAAGATGTAATTTAGTTGGACTCGTCGTTGTTTCCTATAAAAAAAGACCGGTCCTCATCTAGTTTGCAGACATAGCTATGCCAAGAACTGGTACTTATTATTTTCTTCTTGGCTTCTGGTTCTTCCTTAGAATAATTTGATACAAACTAGAGCAGTTAATATTTTGCCGGATATGTTAGGTATATCGTAGCTATATCATATGGAATGGTGGTGTTATTGTGTGTCACTTGCACCGTGTACGTCACTTGCGGTGGTACAGTTTTAATTTCTGACCTAATATCAATTTGTTTCTTAATCCGAGGGCCTCAAATATAGATCGACTTCATGTTACCCCTGAGCTCACATACAGGAAACTCCTGCCTCACTGACGACATAATTCCAATGCGATAAACCAGCCGGATTGTCAAAAAAAAAAAATTAAAAAACAAACAAACTACCCTGACCTGTTGTTTGTACATAATAAGTGGAGCAGGGTTAGTCTATGTGACACCCTATACAGCCAGGCATTGCGAAATTTTTCATAGTTATTTATGCAGTAGTTTAAACAGCAAAACAAAATCTAGACATGCAAGATAAAGTTATTTGAAGCAAATTCGTTACTACAACAAGGGCATTTACCACAAAGATTATGTATATCGAAGGGCGGACGGGATTAACGCGAGTATCTCTCCTCAATTGACTACCTGCTGATGATTACCACAAACCAATTAGCATGACCGTTCAAATTTCGGAGTTAAAACTGGCATTTAGAGACGTTTTTAAAAAAGTATGTATTCAAAAATTAATGCAATAGATACAACTCTATTTCGCCTTTTCATTCAATTAAAAAAAAACATGTTGTTTATTAAATTTATTGGAGTAATCTTAAAACAATCTGGAGTTCAGTCATTTACACAGGTTTAGGCTGCTTTTTCATCTTTGATTTTTATCTTTTAAAGCGTTTCTTTCTCGTAAAATATTTGCACTAAGCCTTTGAAATTTAGCACAGATAATCTTTAAGCCATGATCTAAAAAAAACGCCATGGATTTGTTATATTGATTTTCGTTTTAAATGTAAATAGCAAATATTTTTTTTAGGGCAGATTTTATTTTTCATATTTATTTTTATCAATGTTCAAAAAAATAACTTGAATTCAGAAAAACCCTATGACTGTTTTTTAGTTTGAATACTTGTCTACAAAGAACGGCAAGTTTGGAAAAAAATCTCGAATGATCTGAGAAAATAAGAGTTATAAACAAGGGTCCATTTTACAAAATTATTTGACGTTTTGCTCTATTGATGCCATTATGAAATAAAATGAGTCATAATATGACATATTATTTAGAATCTAGAAGTCCTTCCCTTACTTAATACATATGATGTTGATATAAACATCCTTTCGAAATACCCACAAAAGTCACGCAAAGATAAGTCTCTTTTTCTTCTCCTGACTAGAGATAGCGTCCTTTATTAAGTCTATGAGTATTTTATAAATTAAACGTAGATTCTGTGTCCTAGCCCTTGACTTTAGTTTTGTCGCTTTATTGATATGAGCTTATAATTGTCTATGTTTACAGTCATCTTATAACCGGTCTGAGTCTGGGTATGCATAATCATAATAGAGACCCTGTGTTTGCAGCAGCTGTTGATGGTGATGTTTTAGCTGATGATGAAGGGAGGCAACCCCAGATAACACCAAGTTTTAATTTATGGCGGTAGCATTTATCTCCCTTGGATTTATAGCTATTTTGTTCTGGCTTTTAGAATGCACAAATTTGTCAACTTTAGTTCACACGATTTATTTGTCCTAGACTTTAACCCACCAATAAATGAAATTTATTTATTTTAACTTTTTTTAAATCATGTACTATTATTCCATTAATTGCAAGTTATACACATTATGTCGGTACAAAATATATTTTTTTAAAGATTTTGTAATTTCTACATTTTATATACAATTTAATGAAGTTTTAAATCGCATTTTTTATCATTCAAATTATTGGTCTTCTATAGTGTTCATCTGTTGTTTTAACAATGAATTTTAATTTTATGTCTAAAATAATTCCTGAATCAACATGATCGTGACTAATTTGTTTAATAAAATATTCTTCATTTTTGTATGCATTTTCACTCAGATTTTTTTCTTCAGTTTTATATTTTGCATCATTAGATATTATTGTTTTTACTCGTTTTAAACTGACTATTCGCATCATACGGATAAGGGTAGTTGAGTTTTTTAGAGTGTATTGTTTGCTTGAATGGGGTCTAACGTCGTACTAAAGAGTATTTCACTTATATGATGACGGATTGTCCACTCCACAATGCTCATTTCCATATAATGGTGGAAAACCGGGAGAGAACCTCGTAAAAAAAACTACCCGCACGATAACTGGAGCCACATCTTGTGACTCACCTGAGGGTCGACAGACTGACTCCGTCCTGTGAACGGTACATCGAAGTAGGATTAGAAAGCGCAATCGCTAGCCACTAAGCCACACCTTAGAGTGTATAGACAGCCTTTGCGTGTAGCGCTGGAGAAACGTTAGTTTTACAACCGACTTACATGTGTGTCAAATAGCCAAGAACATAGTGCAAAACACCAATCAATAAATCAAATATTTTTTGTTAACTTTAAATTCGTTGTATAGAAATGTATAAAGGATATATTTTTTGTATGGTTTACTTATTAGCGTGTTTGTCTGCTGATCTTCCTTGCCACATGCGCTGAGTCGGTTTTATGAAGTTTCCATCCGGTTTTCCGCTGTATTTAAATCAGGCAGGGCGAGAAATGTGCATCCTTTGCCATATTAGTGAAATAACCTTGAGTACGATTACACAAACAAACAAACAAGCAAACAAACGACGAATTTCTTAATTTTGGAAAATTGACAAATTTCCATAGAAGTAGCATGAGTTGGGTTGTGTTATTTCCTTGTTTGATTGGGGTTTTATGCTGTACAGTACTTGCGATTGTTTTACCTGCATGACAGTGTGTCAGCCAAATGGGCAAATATAACCACCATCAACGCTTCTGGCAACAAAGACACAATACATAGACACAAATGGTCTATAGAAACAGCAACTGAAGTTAAAAAATCTTTGTCAACTTGATGTGTCATTCTTTGGAAGAATGAAAATATCCCATGATTGACCTTTTGCTTCGTCGTTGCTAATTTACTTATCTTCGGCTGAAATTTCTAAATTTGTGCACGATTGAACAGGATCATTGAGCAAACACTTATCGGAACACAACGAAATAAATTTATGGGAATGATGGTCAAGTGAACCGGAGTACACGAAATATGACAATTGTCAAACGGGATTCCATTTGAGTTCAAGTGGATTTAACTCCAAATGTTGCTTTGGAGAAAATCAGGATCCATCTACAATAAAGCTTTGTAGCTCTGTTGGTAGAGTGTTGGCCTGCCAATCGATCGTATCAGATTCTATTCTCAGTGGAGACATGGACTGGTTTCGTTTCTCTGAGTCTGTGCTTACATACATAAACGAGGTATGGCTCAACAGGAGTCGATCTTGTGATTTCAAGTCTGTCTGTTGTCATTGACTTCGAGGATAATTTCCCTCATCTATTTTGTTAATGCTGGCTATAGGCAGTCTGTTTTAAATGCTGTCTTTACTTAGCACTGGAGGAAAATTATTTTTACATCATTTTGGAAACGTTTCACATCTTGGTTGTGCTATTGTCAATTATTGTTGGAAAACATAGACGTCATATAAGTGAAATACCCTTTAGAACGGTGTAAAACTCCAACAATCAATCATTGAATCATAGCCGTTATAACTTTAGGTAAGGTTTTATTCCCCAATGGAATAAACGAAGTAAATTTACAGAGCACTACAGTAAAGTTCAATTTTCACGATGCAAATCGCTTCACATCTAAGGCTGTGTGAGTATAACTTTTGATTGTTGAATAACATTGCCGTCATATTATCGATATCGATATGCGCACTTAAACATGGCGTGCATCAACCAAACAATCAACTGGTACGTCGGTCCATTACTCGATATTCAATCAATCAATCAATCATTCAGCGAATCAGCCAATCAATTTTACAATCAATCGATCAATTACTTAATCAGCTAACCAATTAATCAATAATTCAATCATTCAGCCAATCAATCAATCTATATATCAATCAATTTGGAAAAGCATTGGCAAATGTCCTCTTAATTCCTTTGTTTCACATATGAAATTAATTTTTCTAAAATAATAACTACTCTGATCGGAATCCAATACATGTTTACACTATTGTGACAAAGCGCATTATTATTAATAAACTTGAGTCACAATAACTGTCGCCTGTGGAGAAATCTCTATCTATACACCTTGAACTTGTGCTATTAATACATAGTTGTATGCACTAAATTAAATCCATCGGAAATTTGTGCACTATAACATATTGGTATTGTTTTAGCAACTGAAATCTGATGCATTGTGTTAATAACTTCCAAATAAACTAATTTCTCGGGTGGAATAATTAATGAATAGTAAGTTTCGTTGGATTAGACCCCGGGTCGCCATTGAAATCAACACAGTGGATCCAAGCGAATACTGTGACGAGTCTTATGTAACTAACTTGCTCTGTTTTCAGCGTTAAATTAATTATCCGATTAAGGGTAGCGTAAATTAGAGAAGAGTTTATTCTAGGACTGCTCTGGCCAGGAAAGGGTAGCGTTTCAATTGTTTTATCAGGCCTATTGTATGCTATCGAGCAAGTAGCACTACAGCGCCATCTGTTCGGATAATTCCATATCTTTCTACAATCTGCTCTTGGATAGCGTGTGACGTCACTGTACTCATTTCTTGGCTATACAGATTGTTGCCTTTAATAACAGGCCTTTATTGAATTTTCCTGTCGATTTACGGTTTCCTTGTATATATATTTCTGATTTGATATTGTTGGTAGCTTGGAAATGTTCAATGTTAACTCTTTATAAAATCAGTGGTAGGATCATTTTGTTACCATCAAATACCATCTGGCTTTCAAGAACGGGGCTGTCTTTACTGTATAGTATGGAGGAAAGACGGCCACAGTTTTCATCAAATGCCGTATGGTTGTCCGTGGCTGAAATTTGTCTTCTCGTACAAGACGATAACTGTTGAGACTTGTGCATCTACTCTATCAAAAGGTTGTTATATTAATAATTGTGGGATAAAGGACCAATAAAAATGTACAAATGCCCCCAAAATAGGACATTACATAGTATTCTTGAAACAGTTTAACATTTGTCTTCTGATTGGAAAACATAAAAAAGCTAAAGATATTTTTAAGAAATTGGAAAAGAAAACCGGATACGACAAGGCAAAAAGCAGTGATACGGGAGCCAACTGTAGTATACTGCTAACGAGACATCCATTGTATCCTATAAGAAGGGGAACATCAAAATTTCGCCCAGAGAAATTCTGTCATTATTTCCTTTTAAAACATTGACGCTTATCAAAGGAAAATTTCCAAATTGCTCCGAACACAACCAAATACCTAGAATAATCCGGTGCGATTTGGTATCCCACTTTTAATACCGCCGCTTTTCTAGAGCCCTTATTGAATTCAACACGTCCTGAAAAAAAGATCAACTGACAATATGGTGTCCGTAGACTGTTCTACAATCCATGTATTGTGGAAATAAAATAATGTTTGAAATAAATTTAACCTCTTTTTGAATACTACCATTCTGCCTACCATAAGGTTCAGAGTATATCGTTTGCGGAAATGCCGAATGGATTTGAGATTAGCATGATAAACTGTATACACCTAATCACCTGACGGTCTCGTCTTACACAATCGACGAGATGTTTAGAACGTTTTGTTTAAGGAATGGAGACAATCATAATGATGCCCGTTTAATGAATATCTTACGGGTAGTCGTCATCCGTTTTAATTCCTCAACGCGCTGCTTTTGCAAACTAGTGACTTACTAGTGACATCTTTTAATATGTAGAATTCGTCGAGATAAAATTCAATAAATCTGTGACTATTTTCGGTATTAAATGGTCATCTGAGTTGAAAAACTAAAGTTGTCGGGAGTTTGACATAAGTTGTTCAGCTGCCATCATTTTCAAGGAACTACTTTCGTATTACTTGCGAAAAAAACGTTATAAGCAGCTGAGCGAAAAAATTGGAAAAGTTTTCGATTTTTTCATTCGATAATCTTACACTAACACACTTCTACATCATTTATATCTTAGGTAAGTTGAAAATATTTGATGCTAATTGTGTGCATCTTTTGTTTTTGAGGGGGGTGGTGGGTCTACAATAAAACCTGGAGCGTCTCGTTGATACAGGCGAGAGATTTACATGACTATTTACTGCCAATGCTCCAAGTTCATATCTGATTTGCGAACAATGTATTTTAAATCTCGCCCTTTACAGAATAACCTTACACTAAATTTCCTCATAGCCTCGTGTTATATAACAAATTATGCAGAAGCAAAGACTGTTTTCATAGAAATTAAATGCACTAGGGTAGTCACTTCTTCACCTGTAGTTGTTACTACGGCAATTTGATGTTAAACAAACCCTCTTTCTACATGACCAATCCGCCTGTACCTGGAATGTTTCAATCTCATTGAATATCATTTGTTATTCAATTTTGGGAGCTAACCACTACATAGTTTACCTCCAGTTAATGTCTTACAAAACGACCACAGAAAGACTTCACAAACCACATTCTGACAGACCAAAACGCTTCATTTATTGTGTTGGATTCTGTTAAAATTGTGTGATAAAGATAATTCTGTACATTATTAATAATATGACAAATATACTAATAAAACTATTATAAAGTTTTGTTTATTTAAACAATTGAAGCTAGGTTGAGTAAATTTACGACTCTAATAAAAGATACACATGGATGTATGGTTATTCAAAACGTTTGTAAAATTTCAGGATTATTCTTGCCAACAATTATGGAATGGGTCATTGAATAAGGAAAGCAGGAGTCTAAACAGTTCAATATCTTTCGTTGAACGTAATAATTAAATAAGGAACAGTTCATTTTAAATGATGTTTACCATAATCAATAAAAAAATATGAATATGTTGTTGAGGGTCTCACACCTTTCAAATGTATCGAGGCAAACATCAAGTTAACAATAAAACAAACCATAAAACTAACTCTGACAGATCATATATCATCAAAATATATAGTATGATTGTCTTCTGCGAAATCTGATTTTTGTTTATGTATCACAAATAATTGTGAAACTACCAGTGGAGACAGAGAGGTGGTGCGGTATCACAGAATCACTTCTGTTTACTATGTAATGAAGGTTTTGAGTTTCATATTTTGTTTGTCTGTAGTAAGTTAATTCATTTGCGAGAGAAATATATACCGAGATATTATAATGTTTTGAAAATGTATAATTTATTTAACAATCCCTTGAGTTAAAATGAGCCGTATTTATTAAACATGCTTTATTTGTATAATAACTCTTTGGATAACAGATAGCATAGTTTAATTTATAGCTTTGTATTTTTATAGTTACATTTTTTTATAATTAAATTTGAATAAACGCTGCTACCCGTTATGTGTATGATTTGTACAGGTTTACCTCTATAGCAGCTATTTGAATAAACGCTGCTACCCGTTATGTGTATGATTTGTACAGGTTTACCTCTATAGCAGCTATTTGCTAAACGCTGCTACCCGTTATGTGTATGATTTGTACAGGTTTACCTCTATAGCAGCTATTTGAATGAAGAATTGAACTATTACCGGCACTCATAATAGTTTCTGACAGAGTATAACACTGCGATTAGTGTATACACAATTGTACATATAAGAAAATCAACAAACCGCAAACGAATACACACAATAGAAACAATAGATAACACAAAAGAATCGTTAATATAATAGTGAATGTTTTTTTTTTTCATTTTATCGCATTCGATTTACAAACAAGTTACGTTATATTATGTGTCTTCTAGTGTCCGTAATTATTTTCACACAGTCCTCAGCAGGTGTGATCAATTATTATGAGATTCATATTAAGCCAGTAGCCAAAAACAAGGCCTCCGCGAACACGAATGCATTTAGCGTTAGTCTTTATTTCGTGGATTCATCGATCAACATAAACCGTTATTTTTCCTTTCGTGCATTGTAAAAGCCCATATGTTGTAGAATTACGGCCAACTGGCGACTGATTCTTATCGGGGACAGACTCGTACATTTATCAGCAAAGGCGTCAAAAAAGTACATAGTCACATCTGTTAGCTGTGAGCATGCGCAGTTATGGATTTATTTGTCAAAAAATATTTTGTGTTACACCTTTCAAATAATTCTTCTTAGCAGTTAATGCCACAGAATTGTAACTCAGCAAAACATTTTCACCCACTAATTATAACCGCAGCTCAATTAAAAACAATATATATTCCCAAAGGGTCACGCTTTATTGGCAAACAGGTATAATTTGTATCAACAAACGTAAATTCGCTTAATTAATTTTTTAAATTTCCCGTTCACGAAAAGTAAGCTATTTGAAATTTACATCAGACTATGGTACGATGGCTATGGCCAGCTACTTAATCTTTTTTGCGATTTTTTCTTTAATTATTTCTAGGTTAAATATTTTATAATAATGGTAATATATTTAGAAACTGTACGTGAACAGTATAAAGAAAGCAACAGATACAGTTAGACAGCTCAATAAGTCCACAATATCAAGTTTGTAAAAAAAAAAAATTCGGCTGGACGGCCTGACCGTAACTGTTCGAGCAAGCTGCTGATACTCGAGGTTTACAGCTGACTTACATTTGTATAAAATATATAAAACAACAAATTCATTGGTTAAATTCTATTTCTGTGAAATTTCACGTTGAAGGTTGGCGGAATATCTTGCTTGTTATATCAGTGGTTCAGAGACGTCCAAATATGAATTTTTTTGTTGTTGTCATATTTATTTTTTTTTTCTTCATTTTTTAATGCTCAACTATTTATTCTTATCATACTTAAACTTTAGAAAGGGCTTCTGGATTGATTTAAAAAAAAAAAAAAAATAATGCGTTAAGAT
>JARFOD010122589.1:2459-14393 GCA_031763545.1 Mopalia muscosa
AAATCGATCTTGATTTTTTTTTGTCTAACTCACCTGGGAAAGTTTCATAAAAATGTGAAATGCAACTTTCAAAAAACATTTAACTAATCAAAGTCGAACAAAAAAAGAATAGTTTCTAACATGAAGTTTTGAAGAAACAGGCCATGGAAAATGTAGGGTCTACTTCAAACTGAAGTTCCAGAAATGGGCAATTAAAGTTTTGCAATGTGAATATATGATCAAGGGAAAACTAAATTATATAGTCTCAAATTTTAACGGCTGTTATTTAGAATTTTTAATTATTTTCTAAACCAGCTTTGAATGCAGAATATGGAACTTTTTATCCAAGTGATAAAAGAATTTTGTATTCATTTTGAGCCCCACGGATCCAGCAAGATCTTACCAAAAAGGGAGAGACAACCGTTTTTTGACCTGAACTTATTTGTAGTGCAGATTTTCAAAGGCAACCATATTTATTGCATTTGTAATCTATTTAGTATAGCCGTTATAGTAAATTTAAAAAAAAAGAAAAAGATTTGTCGTTTTTTCCAAAACACGTAATAATAGATGTTACCGGAAGTCTATCAAGGAGAAGTATGAAACCAGCCATTACCCTGTCCCAAGGGCATTGTGACTTTCTGTGTACTTTATATTGCCATATGACTACTTGCGCAAGATATGGTGGATTTCGTTCGTTTCGCGCAGTTTGAATTTCAGAATCGACTGATGCATTATGGGTAAAACATAACGTTTGAAAAGCGGTAGAAACAGAGTTAACATGATATCCCCATGATACCACATCCAATTCATGTCCCTGGAGGTTTCTCTATGTCTCGCTAGGGGGCGCTTTTTCAACAATCAGCACTAGTCTGCTCACAGCGCCGTTGAGACTGGGTAATGGCTGGTTTCATACTTCTACTTGATAGACCGGGCCTATTTAATAAAAATAATAATTTTAGGTGTAAAAACAGTGGTTTTCTACTTTATTTTGCTACCTAATTTCATTGCATAAACTAATTACCTGTGGGTACAGGATAGGTAGCTTTCTGTATAATCCCAGTCAGACTCCCAGGCGTATGCAGCTACTTCTTGGTAGTGATGATCAACAGCCTTAGAAATACAAATACATTACAAGGAGAACAGGCGGTTTGCAAGAGATTAAATTAAGCGTTTTTTTCTGGTAAAAAATGTCCCGTAATTAGCCAATTTTACAAATGGCATATTCTGCTCCAGGTGTATGGGAATCTCTTGTGTAAAAGTCATTCAAGTTTTGAGTCCTTCATTAATAAATCTTTTAGATTTTATGTTCAAAAAGTTAAACCTAAGTCCGCTAATAAATCAACACAGACTAAAAGTTATATACAAAAAAAGACCAGACGTTCATTTTTCTTTACAGCAAATATAAACAAACACCAGACCTTCATTTTTCTTTACAGCAAATATAAAAAAAAAGACCAGACGTTCATTTTTCTTTACAGCAAATATAAAAAAAAAGACCAGACGTTCATTTTTCTTTACAGCAAATATATCCAGGCTCACTTCATCTTATGGTTTACTAACAGTTTAATAAAAGAATATATTTTTCTTTATGACTATTCCCTTTTGCCTTCACTGAATTGCTAAACAGTCCCCATTTCCTAGTAAGTATAAGCAGTCCTATCTATTAAGGCACTGGCCAGTTTAGTAGCCTTGGTAAAATCCAAGTTTGAAAAAAAGGCTTCATACAACCAAATCCAGTTGATCTTACTTTCAAAAGCCGATCATGCAACTTCAAATTTTGTTGATTGTTTGTTTCGTGTTTAACGTTGTACTCAAGGGTATTTCACTTATATGACGACGGACAAAAATACAGAACAAATTTGCTGAGCGTTACCCTTTAGCTCTGCGAACACCAGGGCACCAGAAAGCCACCTCTTTTCTCGCCTCTTACGATCGACTAAGCCGAGGGAGTATTCTGCAGGGCCATGGCCCACCCGCTCCCTCACGGGGATCAAATTTTGTTGATGTTTGATCAAGAGATTTGCAACATTTGGGCGTGATTTAGTTAAAATGAATATCATCGAAATTTTATATACAATGAAGGTCACAAATCCTAGGCCAGAAGGGAATGTTTAGCCACACAACCAGGACGTATTCAATTGATTAGCTTTAAAAAAGGGCACCAGTTAAAATATACAATGTGAAATAAGGATTGAAATGCAGAATGGCAATAAGTTATGTTCTATAATGTAGAAGTCCAAAAATGTACTTATTGATTAGTGTTTTACGCATGCGAATGATGTTCAACAGGGCAGATAGTAAAAATACCTTGCCCGATAAAATGCTAAAAAAAAAAATCCAAGTTGACATGCTTTAGTTTGTGGACAAAAAAAATAAAGCTGAAAAAAAAAACAAATAAAAGCATGACCAGAGAAGGTCTATTTCCTTAACACAAGATTAGGCCTATTATAAAGGCGGTGATTTAAAAAGACCTGGGCAGCTTGGCGGATGTGTGGATACCGAGGATTTGTTTCCTGTTAAGTGATTTGTCAAAGGTTATCCCTTATCACATTTTATGCACCGCTTCTAGAACCACAGGCAAAAGGTTGGTTTTATGCAGATAAAACTTACATCAAATACACAGACGCTACCAGAGTAGGTTATGGTTGGGTCGGTCCAGGTCATTAAAGCCGCGTCAACATGGGTAATGGTGCGTGGCTCCAGGTAGAAATCCATCAAGCCATTCCAACAATCGAGTTCTACATATAACCAAACATCGCCGTTGTTCTCCAAGCCTATCTGGAAATCCTCCCCATCGTCTGGACACTCCATCGAGTCTTAAAGTAAAATGGAATATTGGAACTAGGTATGGAGAAAACCTCTGGTTGAAATTACGATTCTCCACAGTACAAGGTATAGTAGTTTGGAATTATTTTTATTTACCACGTTAATAAAATTTATAAAAAAAAAAAAATTAATAGAATAGTAAGTTTTAATGGCGGGATTAAATCTTGAATAATTTTGACTTGTTCTATCCCATTAAAAAAACAAGTTTATCTAAATTCAAATCGGTCAATAAATCAAAGTTAAGAATAAAGGACTGGTTTTAATAGCAATGTTTGATTTTGTACCCATGAGAGATAAGAGAAAATAATCCTTAAGATTAGATTTAAATAATGATAGTGTATGAAATTTTATGTGTAACATTCATCTATAAAAACGCAGCCATAATTTTGAAGGGTAAGACATTCGGGTATATTTGGAGAACAGCCTTGACAATAGATGCCGATTTTGTAAATATACTTATACTGCAAATATTCTTATACTTACAGTCCATTTTAGGTGTATCGGACCCAATACTGTGGAAATAAAAAAGGATGTTTTCTTTACTGTACGAGGTAAGTGTTGCATAGCATTGAGAATATAACAAGTTATAAATTTAATGTACAATGCATTGATGTTTAACGGCTTATCTGGTGATTAGGCCTACAAACTCCACTGTTTTACATATGAAATAACAGAAATTACTCGTCTAGGCTAATAAAACATCAAGCAGAACACGTGTTGAGAAATACCTGTAGTCACAGCCTATGTATTCAAAGGAATAATCCCAATCCGATTCCTCTGTGTACACAACTATCTCCTGGTAATGGACGTCGAAAGGCTGTGGAAAGAAAGGATAAGGGGTTAGTTTGTTTGGGGTTTAACGTTGTAATAGAAGTAATTTATTTATAGGACAACAGTTTGTCCGCTTCACTTATGCCTTATTATTTTGAAAAACCGAGAGGAAACCTCGTAAAAACTACACCCGCGATTGCCGGAGCTGCATCTTGTGACTCATACCCTGAGGGTCTACAGACGGACTCGATCCTTTGAACGGTAAATCTAAGCAGGATTAGTAAGCGCACACGCTACCACTAAAACACGGCCCAGGGATAAGATGGAAACAATTATGAGATGTCCGTTATTGATTAACTTACCATTGGGTGGTGTTGCCTCTGCTCGAAATTCTTGTCAAGATATGATGTGTAGATTATAAAAAATACAATTGGAAGATAACTTAATGCAAATGGAAGTTGCAGTCTTAACAAATCTAGAAATATACATCGATTGCCCCAAAACATGAAGTGGGACATATCACCGCTGTCTAAAATTGCTTTGAAGTTTGTAATCCCTTGTACGAAATTCACAGCAAATCTTACCTCAAAAACACAGGTGTCATTTGGAATGATAAAGTCGGAATTTGTCCAGTCCATAAAGATGGCGGGTATAATTTCAGTAGACCCAGGGGATAGATAGAATTGAAAGAAATCGTTCCAGCAGATAAGCTCCACATATACCCAGACTTGTCCAGTGTTCTCCAATTTCACGCTCAAAAAACCTTCAGAATCTACTTTACAGTCGGACCTATCTATAAAACAGAGTGATCAAATAGTGAAACAATTTTTGTATATCTATGTAGTCCTCATTTGAGGGTATTTCATTTCTGGTTACAGCTTTTTCTCAGATCTTTTAAGCATTCGGGGACTCCTAAATTGAAAATGGAACAGACTAGTAAGGCAGCAGATTAGTTATGATGGAGTATGATCGGATGAATATTTTTTTCCGATTTATAATAGGAAATGCTACTTCATGATTGATTAATCACCACAACCTGCTTATGGTACTTACGGTTCACGCCAGGGAAGATGTCTCCAACACTGTAAAGATAAAAAAACAAAAAATTTAAGCCTTAAAAAAAAATAATTAAAAATCAGACCGAAACATGTGATATTGGCCACAAACATCGTTTTGTTTGCCGTTTAATGTCGTACTCAAGGTTATTTCACTTATATGACGATGGATTGTTCACTTCACACTGTACATAGCCTTATTACGGTGGGAAACAGGAAAACTCGTAAAATCTAACCCCCCTCGATTGCCGGAGCCATAACATTTGACTTCCTTATATACCTAAATGGTAGACAGGCGGACAATACTGTGAAGGGTAAATCGAAGTAGATTCATTTTAGGAAGCAGACTCGCTACCACTAAGCCATGGTTGCCGGTTAAAACATTGTTTAGAGATAAATTGGCTAATTCATGGTGGATTACTGATTTCACTCTTAGGTCCACCTTTTATGAAGGTTAAAAGGTATCCAGGTACTAGTGAACAGAAATTACCTTCTTTCACAGTCAGCATATTCCTCTAAATAATCCTTATCGGGTTCCTCTGCATAGACAGCCATAGTCTGGATGTGAGGGGAGGTGTCCTATAAGAGACATTAAAACATGGTTTATGGCTCCTGAGAAAATGTTCAGGGGATTATATTCACAATTTGTTTGATATGTTTTGGGTTCAACGCCATACTTCATTCACATACAGTGGCATGCCAGCACAATTTGGTAAAGGAAACCACCCACGACACCACCGGCAACAGGACGAATACAAGCCACTAACATGGACAATAACACGACCTCAAACATATCGGCTTCTTGTTCCTCTTTAGTTCAGAAAGCACCAGGGCAACAGGAAGCTCCCTCAACCACTTCACAATATACCATTTTAAATATATAACTGTACGTGCAAGATTTTAGGACAGTTTATACTCATGTGTAATAATTTTTAAAAAGCTAATGAAAACTCGCTATTTTTTATTTTTTTTTTTTAATATTTTTTATATACCACAAAACTTACCCATAGTACACAGGTGTCGTTTGGGTATACTTTGTGTGGGTTGGTCCAGTCTCGATACACGGCAGGCACAGACACGTTTGACGAGGGTTCCAAGAAGAAGAGATACCAGTCATTCCAACACCACAGTTCAACTCTCAGCGATACTGTACCATTATTTTCAAAATCAATAGTGACCGGGTCCTCACAGCTTATGGAATCTGAAAACCGAGGAGGTGAAGAGTAACTTATCTGTATCATTTAAAAATAAATGATTTGGTTATCTATTGCTTTGAAGTTTTATAGGAAAACACAGCAGTTATGCCTACAGGGTTTGACGGTTTGAGCTAAGTACATCTATTGACAGCTGTAAGGAACATTGTTATGCCCCAAAGGCGCTGCATCATGGTCCAAAAGGGCAATTCATTTCCACTGCTAAGACAAATCTTCCACACAGTTGGTTGGTGCAACGGGATGAATACCAGATTCTTTAATTCCTACACAGTTTAACTCAATGTCGCTTTGAGAATAACAAAAAGGTATGTGCAACAAAAATCCAAATATTTTCCGAAACAGTGAGTAAAGGATTAAACTACTTACATACTAGTTGTGGCACATCCGCTCCAATACTGGAAATCACAAGGAAAATAAGTTTGTTCGGAATTTATAGGAATGAATAGTTTAATTGTCACTAGGTTCATTGAATTCATTGTAGACTGAAAATAGTTTTACTAGGCCCTTAAAAAGGGGGAAACTAGTTTTTAAATATGCTTTGTGGAAAGACAGGGTACCAGGAAATAATATAATGGCATTTCTCTTAGATTTGTCGTTGTAATCCGGTCATGCTATCCTTGGGCGATGTACCAGCCCAAATGGCTACGGAAACCACCTTGTCAAATCACTAGCAACCAAGACAGGGCAATAGGACGCAAAATGATGCCGGAACCGATCGACTTTGTATCTGTTATCCACGTTGCTTTCTCCAAGGCCGCTCGCCATAGAAATATTTGTTTAAAAAAGGGACCTTGGTTTTGTAGATGCTCGAGAATAGGATAGCTCCTAAAGCTATAGGGTGGGCTTTTTTGTAGAGGGGAGATACAATTACATTGGGGTTTAACACGTACTTTCAATATAGGTCAAGCCAAAATGGTGCAGCAAACTATATTGGACCCCACTTTAAGCAAACGACAGGACCAACGGATCGCCTTCATGTTACCCTTTCGTCTCGAGAACCACCCTGTACATTCATAAGTAACTTACGTGTAGTTACAAGAGATGAATTCATAGGTAAAATCATGGTCCGATTCTTCAGAATAAACTAGTATGTCTTGATAACCGGATTCCCACAACTAAAAGGGAATGAACAAAAAAAATACAGTCACCTTTAACAATCGGCCAATTTCACTAAGTGTCAGAAGTGGTCAGTTTTCAATAAAGAAAATTTATCTACCATTAAAATTTTTAAGGGAATTTTTTTTTTAAAAAGTACTTTTCAAAATTGAATTTTACTAGATTTTGTAGGATGGTGGATACTTACAGCAAATACACAGGTGTCCTCCGGATATATTCTATCTGCATTGTGATAGTCAAAGTAAATAGCAGGGACTATAGTTTGGGATTTGGGCGCCATGTAATACCAGAATATTTCATTATAACACCAGACATCGACGTACACCCAAACATCTCCACTGTTCTCTAGTACCACATCAAATTGCTCAGAATAATTGGTTGGGCAATCTGCTTTGTCTGAGAAAACAAATAATAATGGCAGCAAATTGGGATTAGAACATCAGGCAATTTCCAGGAGGATATATACTTTAACTAAATAAGATAAATTCGTAAGTATTAATGAATATCACTTATGGCTTATTTTCCGAAAATGACTGCCAACCCAATGTCTGACAGAAACTTAATAGTATGATGTAATACATGTACACCATATACTGCTAGACTGGTTTCGCCATAGCACTAGAAAGTTTTCCAGCCATTACTACATACATGAATAGAACTCTAATAGAACAGTAAAGTTCTCGCTATTATAGCAATACCATGTCAATGTATTGTGTAGTGATGAAACGGATTTTCGTCCATACTGAGGGAAAGTATGGCTCGCTGATTGGATGGAAGCCCACCACATAAAAGTTTGACTTTACAAGATTTAATTATAATCAATAAAAAAACTTACGGTTCACAAGAGGAGCATCTTCCCCGACGCTGGGAAAAAAAAACAAAAGTGTATTGATTGTAGGTAAGTAAAGTTAGCCGAGGAAGATTTAAATTGCTTGCGCAATTATAATTTTTAGAAAAAAGTGAATAGTATTGAAAATATCCCAAGAATAATTATATTATATATCCAAGTTGAGGAGGTTCACAATTACTTTAGATCCATTCTAAAATGGTCTTTTGAGGAGGTTCACAATTACTTTAGATCCATTCTAAAATGGTCTTTTAAACAGGGGATAATTTAGATTATTATTTCCGGATAAGTCCTAGACATTGTATATACAAACTATGGCTTATAATCCTTATAATTCCAATCAGATATATTGAAAGATGTCCTACTTGACTAAAACAATCTGGACTAGTTATTCTTGGTCAGATTATATGCTACATATATGAATATATCGAAACCTTGATAAGAAATATAAGCCTAGTACTACATAAGGCATACCTGACCACACAACCAGGGTAATTAACAGCGTAATCCCAGTCGGATTCTATACTATATACAACCACATCCTGGTATCTGTAGTCCCAATCCTATAAAAAGTAACGAAAAGCAGTCATTTTAAAATTTCGCTTGTATTTATTGCTCGGTTATAGGCTTGAACGTCGTACAAGGGAAATTCACTTATGGGACTGATTGTCCACTTTTTAAAGAGGAAACTAAATTTGTTCAACACGTTTGTTCCTTGCCTAATTAGAGTAGAAAAGTAGGAGGAAATCATCCACGGGAATGCCAAAGCCACATCATGTAACTTAAGCACCAGATGGTCGGCCGACCCACTAGATGCAGTGAACTGTACAGCACGAAGTAAGATTAGTGAGTGCACACGGTAATTCCCGGCCCCCAACTTGTATGTAAGAGGCGATCTTAGAGTGTAGCCTATGTCGACACAATTGTAAAGATTTCCCTGGGGTCTATCGCCGCAGTTAAATGCACCTCACGTGAACGCCTGCAAATCCAGTGCGTTAAGGAAATCACCTAGGACACCAGTACAAGAAACAAAGAACAATCTCATCTGAGCTGAACAAATAGGCTTCATGTTTCGCATTAGCTCAGCGGCCAGTTGTTGGAAAGACTATTAACCGCTAATGTTCGGCAGAATAAAGTGAAGTGATTGAGAGTAAGGTATAACTGAAATAAAAGATACACACATGGGTATTCAATATTTGGGCTAAATTAAAAACCATGGACGATGTGGACAATGGTTTTAAAATAAACAAAAATATTAAACACTATGAAGCGAGGTGTATCAATTATTTGAGCTTTACATCCATTGTGAAACTGCATGGGAACAATGCTAAAACTGTTTATGCTTATCTACAGCCGACCATATGGACAGACTACACATTGCACCCAGGTTTCCTTGATTGACAGCCGCCTTATTTTCGAGCAACCAGAAAACAGTTTGGCTTATGGTTTAATACAAAATATATCTAAATCAGAAGTGCACAAAGTTGCGCCGTAGTTAGGTTTTAAAACAGGACTTATTTGCATTGGTGAAGAGTTAAAACCTATTTACAGACAGCGATATAAAACGGTAAGGGTCTTGTATAGAGCATTTTAAGTGCAAAGCTGCTAACGGGAGAATAGTTACTTACGATGAAAATACAAGTATCGCTTGGGTAGGTTTTGTTATAGTTGGTCCATTCGTAATATACTGAAGGCAATGCGACACTAGAGTTGGGTGGCACGTGGAAGGAAAACCAGTCATTGGTACAGGCTACAGAGATAAACAACCAAGTCTCCGCTCTATTCTCCAGCTGCAGTGTGAATATACCAGAGTCGTCGGGTTTACAGTCGGCTTGATCTAAATAGGAATTTGAAAGAAAAAAAATTATACCGCTGTTACCTGGGCAGCAATAATTGTTTCCGTTCAGTTATCAGAAATATTTTACTAATTAAAAGCGTCCAGATTTTTTTCATACTCTCAATTTTGGTCATCTTGGAATATACAGATTGATGGAAGTTTTACGCCGTGCTCAGGTGTATTTCAGTTATATGACGGTGGTGTAGTCTGACAATGTCCCATAGCACAACCATAAAATGCGAGGCCTTATTAAGATACTGCTGGAAAGTTCATCTTCCTCTGGTGCTAATAAAAAAGCAACCTTGCTACTCTTCAAACAAATTACCTTTAGCCAAAAGACGTTGGATATACAGATAACAGTAGATATTAACTTTGTACACAATGTTCAATGAAATTGTACCTCCGTTAAATCTTGTAATACATTTTGATAAATAATTTCAAAACAAAACTGGTCGAGCCGGGCCACTGATTTGCAAGTTGTTCAAAATGTCACTAGTGCCCATTTGGTACCAAATTGGTGTCAAGCCGGTTAGATTGTAGAGTATTGAAAAGTAATTGTATGGTTACTTACGATTAACATTTGGGTAGGAAGTTCCAACACTAAATAAAAAAAGAAAAATAAGATTTAAAAAAAAGAGATGATAGTTTCTCTAGCTTTGTAAATTGTTTTATACAATTTATATTGGTTTAGGCAGCTTGAAAATTGTTATGTTAAACTCAGTCTTTATCAAAGAGGCTTAGTGTTGTCCAGAACTATCCAGTGACATTTATTCTTGAAAGAAAATTCAGTGTTTCTATATAACAGAAACATAATTTCTGGCCAAATTTAGGCTTTGACTGAAATCCATGATTTGCGCTACGGAAGCCCGAGTGGGAGATTTACATACTAAAAGAAAAAGGAAAGATAGACAATTTTATTACATATAAAAAGAGAAAAAAAAAAGAAAAACCTCAGCATTACACAAAAGCAAAGTTTTGCTTCAAAGACTCGTTTAACTAATTTATCTATTTGAGCCTATTTTAAAGCATTTTTGCGAGGTAGGGATATGGGCTTAATATTTATATAAAAAAAGGGTTATTTGACTCCTGTGTTACATGGACAAGGTGCTAATGCAATTGGTGGAAGACGGACTTACGTCACGTCGGAATCTAATACGGATGTGCGCGAATTGTACAAGCAGCGTAAAATAGTCGCAAAATGCGAATTCGCTTCTACCAGGGAATGGAACGAAATTGACCTTGAACAGCTTCGGAATAAAGACGTGTTATTAGGATTTGGCAAAACGGAAAAAAAGGCACCAATTATACTAACGCCCTTTACCTGTAATCACAGACAATATAGTCGTTCAGCAAATCCGTCTCGCCTTCATCGACGTGAATGATGTAACCCTGAGCATTGTAATCCATTTGCTGGAGAAAAAAAAAATTATATTGGTAGCTTACAAATGTTTAAATCACTCCAAATCCAACTAAGAACAAAAAATCAAAAACACAGCCTAGACTTATTTTGATTTGCATAACTTTAATTTTCCTTGGTAACTAAATTATTAGGTTTCGCTAAATATTGCCGTCATTGGAAAACTTACGATATACCGTAGTGTGATAACAAGTTAAAATGCACCTTCTGTTTTAATTGTTCCGTGAAAGGTTTGAGGAAACGTTTAGCTAAAGAACATTGTTGACAATATTGGTCTATAGAGCTTACATAGAGTAGACATGCCGAATCCGGATAGGATTTCTCTGGATTAGCCCAATCATGGAAAACCGCCGGCAGAATAACCAACTCCCCCGAGGACATACTGTACTGAAAATCCTTGTTGGAGCAGTTCACCGTCACATTCACTTCAGTTATGTAGTTGTTAATGATAGTGATTGGCAGAACTCCGTTAGCGTCTGGTGTACAAGTGATATCATCTGGAAAATAAGCGAAACGTTAGTAAGCAAATTTAATAAAAAAAAAAGATTTGTGACCAATAAATTTGAACTGTATTTGTTCCTAACGGAAAGAAAGCATTGGACATACTTACGAACAAGTTCTTCTGTTTGACCAACCACAAGCTACAAGAGGATAAAGCAGGACAATGTAGTACCTCATTGCAATATGTGCGTGTATGGTTTACAGTCAAATTGATCGATGGTTGCTTTACACAGTGTTTAAAGCTTGGTTCACTTTGAAGGTTTTGTTACAGAAAAAAAACAATTTTTTTTTTTGTCGTTTGGATCAAAAGTTGAGTATTTAACTTCAAGTTGGTAAAAAAATACGAAATTGCAATTACAAACAGTTAAATT
>JARFOD010122600.1:0-14391 GCA_031763545.1 Mopalia muscosa
TATATGAGCGAGTCACATGTTGTGGCTCCGGCAATCGCGGGGGTGGTTTTTATGAGGTTTCCTCTTGGTTTTCCACCGTTATAAGGCTGTGTAGACTTTAGTGGACGATTCCGTGGTCATATAAACACCAATCCAACAAACAAACAAACAATCAATTCCTATCTTGCACTCATTTACGGAAAAACCTGAGCTAGCTAGAGTCTACAGCAACTATTTTCGAATGACATCTGTTTACCCCCCACCCAATCAGATTAGAGATTACATTCAGTTTGAATAAAAGAGGCAGTCGAAACAAATGATGACAACAAGGCTATAAGCTTATATAAATTTTATACTCTCGATCTTTATCCTATTAACAAGTCCTGACATCATCACAGACATGTTAATTGATAGTGGTGTCGGGATTGTTTCTTGTGGACTTTAATGTGTTAACGACTTTCTGATTGGCTGCTTGTTTCTACAATAGTCCAATTAAACTTTTGCAACTTTCCGCGATTTGCAGCAAGGGTAGACTATGTTAATGTAGTCATGCATTTTTGGCCCTTGAAATAGGATGATGAGTTTATAGGGGTATGCAGACAATAAGCTTATATATCAGCTTACTGCAATACAGCCACAAACAGTTTTTCTAGCTTGTAAACATCCATCCTTGTTATGCCTACCATTTGACATGACAGTCTCCAACATCACTTTCTGCTACGCCCAAAATTGTAGAAAAAAAAAAGCAAAGGTTGTACTTGCCAGAAGTCTATTACACATCCAATTTCTAATGATGGTGTAATTTTGTGCAACTAAACATTGATTCCCTTAAATTTGTCATCTCTGTTTTTTTAAACAATTGTTTCTTTATTTAAAAAAGGTGGCATCACACATCAGGATAACGACCAATCCCTTGTCATTTTCAAAATGCAGTCAAAACAAAAATGGTGGACAAATTGTTTAGGGCCATGGTTAGGGCGTCATACTTCTGATCCTCTTCAGTGGTAATTGGTGGTGGTTTTGGTGATGTCGGCTTTCCACTATATCTTTGTAAGACAGACTGACAAGTTGACCATCCATCAATTAAGTAAAGGTCAAGGGGTGCCCACCTGTTCTTTTGACACAAAGGATTGAACTATTGCCTCATTTGGACACCCTGTTGTAAGAAAGTTTAACATGCTCGTCGAGATAGGAGAACTGTTAAACTTGGAAACCAAGTTGCTTAAAAAGTGAAGCAAAATGACCATCTTTTGATTCTCGATCAGCCCCGTGGACACAGCTATTCAGTCAAAACAATATGTCTTATTTACAAGTACCCACAATGAGCAATGCTGGACATGTAATTCTTATTATATACACATTGTATAATTTTAACATATGGCTTTTAACATATATAATATCACATCCAAGCTATTTAATAATGGTGATTTTATGCTATATTATTTGTTTGTTCCATTTCACCAGGGGCGTTTATTCTCCAAGAAATGCATATTAACACTTGTTGCTCGTTCTACAACTGGTAGAAGATGGTCATCAACGGAAAAGATAGGACTTCCCCCAGATCTTACGTCTTTTCTTCATAAAGACATTGATCTAAGTGCGACATCCCTCAGTCGATGGGTTCAAAAACACAAGTGGAGAGCACTACAGGATGCACATGTGTAAGATTTAAGAAATTAGTTTGTTCTAATTGATCAACTACAATGAAGAAGCAGGCATTTCGTGCTGCCCTGTTACTTTCAAAGCTACACAAAGCCAATCTGTTTGTGGTTCCATTGTGTTATGTCTTGTATAATTGTCCTGTTTTGTCTTTCTTTGTTGCCAGCTGTGGCGGGGCTGGTATCAGTGAGTGGGTCTGCAGGCTAGCATGTGAGTGAAATAACATAAGCATGGCAGTTTGACCCCAGTCAAACAAACTTATTCCCCACCATTTAAACCAAAAATACATATATGACTTGATAAAGCATAAATCAGCTAAGTAGCACAAAAGGAAAATTGAGTTAGGAGTATATTTGAAAAGAGCTTTGAAGTGCTTTTAAAATGACATATAACTTGCTATAATATCTCTCAATAGTTTTTACTAGTTAAATTTTCTTTGTACCAATTTTTGAGAAAAATGGCTTAAAGTTTGATAATTGTTTTGCAAAGACAAACATTCAAAGTCCATCGCAACCTAATCTTAAATTACACCAAAGTGACCAAACTGTCCACATTTGCTTCAGTTTATTTTCACTAAAATCTCAATAATAACCTGGGATGCCACTTTTGCCTTTACCTCAATACCTTTTAATATCTGCCTATTGCTTTAAATACTGCCTTTAAAAACTTTGTAACCTTTATAAAGTTGTCTATGTACAGATATGAAAACAACTCTGTCTCTCGGTTGGGCCATGAACTAGCTGCAGCAACATTTGTCACTAAACATGACGGGGCTGTTAAGTTTGTGGACCGGAAAACATGGTACAGGAAAAATGCAGAAGGAAAAACTTATCTCCCAAACAAATATGTTGAAGAATTTAAAATAGAGGCCATTGATGCATCAAACACATCGCTTATGTACACCAGCTTAGAATATTTTGGTAAGTCTTAGTTTTTTTCCTTTCATTTGGAAGTTATTGTTTTTATGGCCATCTCCTGACTGGCTGTCACAGGCTGTGTTCAACCGTCAATACTTTAGCTTTCTGGAGAAGGGCATTGCTGTCTTGACATAGCAAATTTATTAATGCCAACTACTGTTGAAATACAGTGAAATACAGTGTTGCATATGAGTATTATACCCTTTTACAAAACATGTCAATCCATCAACGTTGGAATGGCATGCAATTGACCTGAATCTGAAAGCAAATACTAAAAAAAAAGAGAGCAAATTTACAGCAGCCTAAAGAAGAATCATAGACGAGGTGAAACAAAAATAGCTGTTACAATCGTGTTTAGTGAGATAATAAGTGGATGTAAGATTCACATGATAATTTATCGAAATCTAGTCACCTGTCTTACAGTGAATACATGAGATTTTTGGTTACATGAATGACATGCTCAAGAATACTTTAAAAAGATGTGGTCCAAGATATCACTCTCATTTCACATTTCACAATCTGAATTTCTTTCCATTGGTTAACTTTGGGCTATTTTAAGATATTTTGGGCTATTTAAATGTGGATTAAATCAGATTAATCAATGTCCATGCCAAATCTCTAATAATGACAATGGCAACGAATAATAAACTGTATTTTTTGTTAAATCTTCAACTGGGGAGAAACTGAAATAACATTTAATTTTGTTCAAGTATACAAGTCATTATATTCAGAGTAGCTCTCTGGCTAAGGCTAGTAATGTTTTTGCCAAATAAATCATACTGTCTTTAACTTTTAATTCAGCTACAGTGGAAGCATATTTTACCAACTGCTTAACCACATTTTATAGCGACCCCAGTGTCCGGTTTCTCAGTTGCTGGAGATCCTATGAAGTTAATCAGCTATTAGAGGATGTCAAATCATGTTGAAGGTCTAGCAGTTGGAAGGAGCTTCATGTTGCCCTGGTGCTCTCAGAACTGAAGGGGGACAGGAAGCCGATCTGTTTGCGGTGTCTGTATTGAGTCCTGTTGTTGTCATCCCGTCTTTGTCTCGTCCTGTCTTTGTTTGTTGCCAGTGGTGTCGAGGGTGGTTTCCTTCACCCATTGAGCTAGCATGTCATCATATAAGTGAAATACCCTTGTTAACAACGTTGAACCCCAATCAAACACACAAACCAATCCACTGTTAGCGATTTAAACTGGTGTAATATGGTCTAATAATCCTTGAGCAACTTGCCCCAGATGCTCGGTTTTGTCATGCTGTGATTGTTCTGTCCTTGCTTGTTTTTGAAGGTGACACTGTCATATGAGTGAAATAACCTCAGTCAGCCAATACCAAGGTACCCCTATCAATCAATCAATCAATCACATGTTATAGTAATAGATCTATATACTGTAGGGAGTTTGACACTATCAGTTGAAACACCTGTTAGCATAAGGTTTACCAGTTATATCAATCACTCAATTATTCCTTCAATTTTTCAGAATACTTATCATCCCTGACCTATTTAAATCTGAGTCACTGTCCTTATATTGACGACTGGTGTTTAGCGAAGTTACATGTCCTCTCAGACACCTTACGATTTCTCGACCTTACAGGATGTCCTCAAGTTACAGAGAGAGGATTAGCAACATTACATAATCTGGAGTAAGTCGATGAAGTCTATGATCAAATGTAAACAAATAAAAGTAGATACATATTTAACCAAAAAAAAAAAAAAAATGAACCCGTGGTTTCCAATCTCAGACATCAAGTTTTGCAAACATCAATATTTTCTAAAAATTTATAAACCCTCTGGCTAAGGGCAGCTTGTTTGAAGAGTAGCAATGCGGTCTTCACTAACAATAAACTTTCTAAAAGTAAGGTAGAGGCTAATAGCCAACTGCAGGGAAGGCCCTTCCTGTTAACACAAAGCCAATCCATTAGTGATTGGTCTTTCTTTATTAGAAGTGACTTCACAGGTTGCATTCGCTTATGAAAAGTTGTAAATGGCTTCAATAATTACAAATTTTATTCACTCAATCTAGATGTACATTTTACTCATTGAGACTTGTCTGAAATCAGAACGGATTATTTGTTTTCAAATGGCATCGCCAGTGTAATTGATCTTTGTCGATATTTGACAGTTCTGTTTGTTTTGTTTTAGGAATTTGGAAGGTTTAAAAATAGCTGAACTCCCAAAACTGGAGAACGAGAAGCTGGTTGGAAATGCCCTAGAAGAAATGTTACCAAACTGTAATATTTTAGGGGTGGATTATAGTGATAAAGCAGAAAAGAATACTTCTGAACCAATGACGTTATTACAATGGGTTAGAGCATTATAGTAGAACAGTAACTTATAGTTCATGGTGTGCTTAGCCATTGTTTGTTCATTAAGTATCAGCTTATGGCTGCAGTTTAGTTGTAATGCTACTTCGATGGACCACTCACAGATCTGAGTGAGGCCGTCACACTCGGGTATATGAGCAAGTCACAGGATGTGGCGATCATGTGGTTGTCAGATTTCCTCCATACTTAAACAAGGAACTATGTGAAATGGACAACCAATCGTTATTTAAATGAAATACCATCGAGTAGGACACTCATTAAACCAAGAAAGGACCTTCTATGCCTCCCTGGCGGACATGTTCTACAAAGACACGTGCCCTGAAAATGAACAATTGCTCCTGGGTTTTAAACAGCTAGGGCCAAAGGGTCTAGTCAGTTTTGCATTGGATCAGTTCATTGTACATGTACCACAAATTAATAGATTCCTGGTCTACCTTAAGTGCTTTTGTGTTAAAAGTATTTTATCTATAAGGCAATGTCTCTAGACGAACAGAATTTTCCACTGGCATATAAAAAGTGTTTTTGTCTGCATCAGCACACAAAGGGACTACCTCCAAGTCTATAGACCAATTCTTTTTCTTTGCACTGGAGGAAGATTAACTTTCCAACGTCAGTTGTTAAGCTGGTGTCAACTAGTTTTGAAGAACATCATCATATTAGTGAAATACCCCTAAGCACAGTATAAAACACCCATTAAAATTTGAATCTAGAGAAGCAAAATGCTGAGTTTGGATTTTAAGTGGCATTATAATGGCATACTAAATTGCAAGTGATTAAACACTAAAAAAAACATTTGTATGCATAACATCTATATTTATACAGGGCATTGTTTCAGTGATGCTGCTCATCAATAACTTTCTATTTATCCATTGGATGTAAGAATTAACACAGAAATCTTGTCCAGAAAACTTGTTCTAGCATTTGTATGGGTCACAAGTTTCATACACTAATATTTGTGGAAATCAATAAAACTATTTCTGAATCTCAATTCTGAGTCTGGCAGATCAATTTTGTAACCATCAAGTATGGTACCATCTAGCTTTGAAGTGTAATTTGCCTGGTGACAGCTGCATCAAGATGGTCCTGGGACTGTCCCTGCCAAAATTGTGGAATAGTTCACTTCTATGATGCAGTCTCCGCCCAGAAAGACCATCCAAGGCAACAACAGATGGAACCAAAAATGTTCATCCCGACATACAGGGATGTCATAACGTCGGTTGTTAAAAAGAAACAGAAGCTAGTAGTTTGCATTGCGATTTGCTTTATTTAAAAAAAACTTAACAGTATGTATATATATATATAAATATAATATACATGTTACATAAGGAATTCAGTAATCAACAGTCCAGTGACGATAAAGACTTCAAAATGAACAGAAATTGTAAACAACAAAATTAGCATTTATACAGAAAACGAGCCTAAATACTATATTAACCATTGAAATACAGCAAAAGGCTTACCCAATAACGCATCTTGATAGGGAAAGAAATAAAAAGGCTGATATGGACAATCCTAGTGTCAAAATTTACAACAAACTACAAAACAGTAAACACAGATTATGATAGCATCAGCTTCATATCCATTACTTAACCACTCATTTCATTGCATCGTATGCCAACATCTATAAATTTAAATTACATCACAGAGTACACATTCAGCAGGGGTGGAAATAACCATACATTTGCAGGACATGTCCTGTAAAAATCCCCAAAATTTAACATTGTGTTAAATGACCTGAAGGACAAAATCGGAAAAAAATATGTCTGACAAAATATTTTATACTTTTCCACCCCTGCATTAGATCATCCACAACTGTTCAGAATAATCAGCAATCCATTGGGGTTTTACACCATACCTAAGGTTATTTCACTCACAATGCCATGCCAGACTAAAGAAAACCATGTTTTACACAGCTGGCAACAAACAGGATGTAATACAAGAACATCACAAACAGATAGAACTAAATGTCAACATGAAGCAAGAGACCATTCACATTAAACAATGATGAGACATAATTGTACAGAATTACAATGCCACAACAGATCAGCTTTATGTTGCCTCTTAGCATGATGGCATCAACAAACTATTATGCAGGATTAACAATTTTTTACTCCTTATCCAACTTTTATGGATTGACAAAAATGATTTTAAAGGCAGTTACATATAAGAAGAAATGTACTAAACTTAAGAACATAGATTCATTTTTTTGCATGGTAATTATATACATTATCATAAAAACAAACTGGTATACTCCTGAAAGTCACAACATACAAAGACAGGGATAAGCATAGTGGTTTTATTGTATCAAAAGTAAAAAGCAGATTTCCCTTAAGCCTGTACAATGTATTAGCCACACTATTACAAAGCTTTACCAAATTATCTTTGAAAAAAACACACTATGTAGAAAACAGTTCTATTGAAATGCATTTTTGCATATATATATATTTTTTTATTAATATAGGAACAAAACGTACACGTTTCTACATTGGATGGAAACTGGGATTTTGGGTACAAACATGTATATATGTATCGGTAAAGCAAGACTAATGCAACATGTTTTGTACTGTTAAAAAATTCATTCCTTCATTACTGAGACATGAACCACACTGCCCTGAAGCAAACGGTTCACACAGTTTGTATGTTTGGGGTTTAACATCAGGCGGACAGTTTAAAAAAGTGTGCAAAAGTAAATCTTGTGTGATTGGTCCAACTCTATTCAAGAGCACACATGTATCAACTGTATGTTAATTCTTTCGTTGTCAAGAAATCCTATTAGGTTAGTTTGATTGGTGATAAATGTTGTACTTAGAGTATTTCACTTATAGGACAACAAGATTGTCCTAGGTTCCTTACTTTAATACTTTTGAAAACAGAGAGGAAACTTGTGAGACTAGATTACTGTGCTAGTCTTGTTTAAAAAACAAAATAATAAGGTTGTTAACCAATTTTAAGTAGCCAGGATGTCTGCTTGCTAAATGCTTATTGTGACCAAATATGATCGATAAACCACATTTTCCTACTAAGATGCGAGAACATGTTCTTTCTTCGGAGATTAAAGGCCATGTCACTTAAAGAGATGTTTCTACAAAATAGTCAAGGGGTTCTTATTTCAAATTCATTAGACTATAGCTACAGTTTTGCATCTCTTTTTGGCTTCATTTTGACACAGGTTCAATGAAAATATAAATGTGTGGGCAGTAGTTCCAGCATTAAATATTTTGGTTAGAACAAAAGGTGCTTTTTTAAAACTTTGCTTTTATTCTGATTTGGAATCCCAATCGAGGAAACTTGAGCGTTAATATTGATTTATATTCTCAACAGGACACTGTTGTCAATGTATGGTCTCTGGAAAACCATAGATGCACGTTCGCAGAACTGTGATATTTCCAGAATTCTTGGCCAGTTTACAATATTATAGCACTGTAGTTTATCCTCGTCTTCTGCAGTCCTTTTTCATGTTTGGTAGTAAGAGTTATAGTTTCCCCAACTTGATTGAGGGTAATTGTAATTCTGAAAGAAAAACATAGAACACTTTAATATGGTTGAACTACAAGTTTTAAGGATATGATGATCCTGTTATCCAATAGTTAGGATTCTGACTTTTGTCTTTAGACTATTGTTACCTTTCTCTTTATGCTTCTTATTATTATGGCACTTTTTGTCAAAGGTTTCTCGAAAACCATTATAGCCATAGTAATGATCTTTCGAATATATACTAGCATTATCAAACAACAGGTCTTCTCCTATTTGTGGTTGACCCAGTTATGCTGTGACGTCATAGGCTCACGATTTTTTAAGAACATCTTCTAGTTTTATTTGGGACTGTCCTACTCCACAGTATTTCACTTATATATGACAGCACATTGTCCACTTCTTACTAGGCATTACTTAATGAAGGAAATGGAGAGAAACCTAGTAAAAACTTCTGCAATGATTGTCAGTTTCCTTACGAGGCTCACTCATATTCTTCGGAGTCAATAGAGAGCTTACAGTGACACGGGATCACAAGTGTGACTTCCAAGAGTAAATAGCCAACTCAACCATGAAATGTGGAGAAATAAGCAGTTCTAGACAATTTTAATTCCTCCAGTGCTTTTAAGGACTGTATATATATATACTTTAAATGCTCCCCATCAGGAGAAGGTCTTTGCACAGTTTGAAATTCTGAGTTTTATTGCCTTCAGTTTTGTTACAGTGAGGAGTTCACGATTAAGCTATGTATGAGATTGAGACCACACAAAAATTCTGACAGAATATAAACAATCTTGACACTAGACATTATAGTGAATTAGAAAAAAAAAAATAAATTCATATGCAAATCCTTCCTATCATTGTTTTCAAAACCGACTAAAATCCTGTTGAAAGGAGTAACTGTTTACTTACATGATATCCCTGCCATTGTTGTGGGTATGGATATGCTTGATGCTGGGAGTCCCCTGCACTGGCCACATGATGAGACTGACTATTTCCATTTGAGCCACTGTAGTCTTCCTTCATGTATTTAGCAGCAGGTTCAGCTCTACAATCATGAATGACAATAATTTCAAAATAATACATATTTCTATCTATCAAGAGTCCTTACATTATACCTGGATTGGAGTTTAACGTTCTCTTTTAAATTTTTTCACTCAATGGTCGAGACCATTGCACCAATAAATTACCTAAAAAGAAACTTGTTACCTGCATTGACCCGTTCAACACATTTAATTATTTTCATATATTGTTTTACAATCAGATTTAACAAAAACAAGGTAGGATAATCAGGGACTGCAATAAGACACCATATACAGTTCACTTCATGTTGCCCTTTAGCTCCATGATCACCAGTATAACAGGAAGTTTGAGGATATCTTGCATGATGGCATGCCAGCCCCATGGTTCAAGGAAACCATCTTAATCGCCACTGGCCACAAACAAAGACATAACAGAACAATCCCCAGACACCTCAACAGGTTAGCTACCTCAGGTCTCATAGCTTTGAAGGCACCAGACCAACAGGAAGTTTTTTTCTCAAAAACCCTCAGGGACTTGATCTTTCCAATGACATTGTTTGATTTGGGGTTTAATGTCTTACTCAAGGGTATTTCACTTATATAACAGCCATTTGTTCTCTTCACACTGTTCCTTGCCTAATTAGGGTGAAAAACCGAGAGAAAACCGCCCCTGTGATTGCCAAATCGTGTTACTCTCATATACCTGATGTGATCGATGACGTTAAGAATGGTAAGTATGAATAGTAGTAAGCAGCGTTGCTTACCACTACCCTCTAATGTTATTTAATCTTGGAAATCAATACAGAAAGTGTAATTTACATGTTAAACTTGTGGCTCATATAATGCCTGTAAAAGGCTTAGTAAAGATGATAGGACTACTCTAGAAAAACAGTGATTAGATATACATCAGATTGGAGTTATTAGAACTGAAGAGATCCAGATTTCACATGCTTACTCAGCTGGTTCTTGTGGTTTCCTTTTCTTCTGAGATTGACTTTCCTTTAATAATTTTTGGTGAGCAATATAAGCTGAATTTAATCTGTAAGAATAAAACACAAACTGAGCTGATCAGATTTCAGAAATTGAAAAATATGGTTTTTGTTGGAAAAACATTTATTTTACCGAAAATAAAAAAATTAATAAAAACATTAAATATCCTGGAATAGCAAACAATTAAGAATAGGCTTTGTTTTAATGTTGTTTTACGTCTTTCACAGGGGTATTTATAAGACAACCGTTTCTTACCTATTTACGGTGGAAAATCTGGAGGAAACCTTGGAAAAATCACCCCCCACAATTGCCGGAGCCACATTGTGTGACTCACTCATATACTAATAGGATCCATAGATGAAGGAATACACTCTGAACATAAGTGGCAATCCCCAAAACAAACCACAATTATGACTAGAAAGGTATGCAATGTTCAACTGCAGAATCTATGAAACTACAATAAACTATAGTTCCATGAAGTCTGAAAAGTTCTTTTTCTGTAGGCCGCTAGTTTAGACAGATAATAGAGTAAAACATTATCTGCTTGCAAGTGCTGCCATTATACATGTGAAGCGCAACCTATTTAGAAACCTGGTGACAGCAATAAACAATTCTTTAACTATTTAAAAAAATAAACAAAAAAAACCAAATCTTCATTTTGTAGTGCTTGTTAAGCTTACTTTTCTATTTCTGACCCAAAATCTTCCAGAAACTCTAGCTTCCTTTGGGAGAACGTCATTTTGATAGAGTTTGGAATGTCTGCATGGTTCAGAACTGTATTTAATATTTCAACAACTTTGTCCTCATTTATGGGCTGACGCTGATATTCTGTGTCTATAAGCTGTAGATACAATCTAGGATTTGTCTGAAATATAAGTAATAAAACACATAGGTATGGTTGTATACACAGTGCACCACAAATCGTTCCAAAATTTGGTTTGATCGATGTTGAACACAATTGTTAAGGTATTTCACTTGTATGGGGGCAATCAACTTTTAACATTAAGCTTAGCACATATCACATTTGAAATGTTTGGCTGTGTTGGAAACTTGATGTTTCTCCTTTACCAAGACCATATGCAAAGCTTAAAACCAACTTCCATTATTACAAGGGCAATACAGGTTTTAAATATTTTTATTACAAAGGTTAGATGAAACGCCTTTTTAGTCCTGCTTAAAGGTATCTCACTCTAACATAGGCACAAAATGTGAACTGGTTTACTTTCTTGCAAAAGTAATCTTCCTTCAGTGTTTAGTAAAAACAGCATTACAGTGCTCCAAGAAAACTGCCTGGATGACTCATTATGGAACACCCATTATCAACATTACTCCATTAATTTACCTGGTCTTTCTCGATTGCTTTGTCTATCACATCTCTGGC
Source organism: Mopalia muscosa (assembly GCA_031763545.1). Taxonomy (NCBI): domain Eukaryota; kingdom Metazoa; phylum Mollusca; class Polyplacophora; order Chitonida; family Mopaliidae; genus Mopalia; species Mopalia muscosa. Next base: position 11,745 of record JARFOD010122600.1, read on the forward strand.
AGTCTCCAATTTACCCAAAATCTGACCAAAAAAAACCAAACATAAACCAATAGAAACGAAAAGTATTTAGTACAACTGCTTATATCACAGATAACATAGGACTCTGACAATTGCTCCAGCAAGGACTGTTTTAGATTGTAGATTTTATACACTGTGCTAAAGGGTAATTCACTTTTATGACGGCAATGTATTCCAACAATAATTGACAATAGCACAACCAAAATATGAAGCATTTCCTTAATGTTCGAAAGTGAATTTTCCTCCTGTGCTAAGTACATACTGCATTGCTATCTGGACATTATAGCCACAAGTCTAACTCTCGAACAGCCATGTGCTTGACATGGAGTAGGAAACTCTCCATCACAAAGACTGTTTTTGTTTGTTTCATTGAGATGTAATGTTCATCGTTCAAGGGTTTTCAGTTGTATGATGATTGCCGTGATCAATAAGACTAAGTCATTCACCGGAAGGTCAACTGACCAACTTGAACCTGTGAGCAGGATATCGAAGTTGGATTACAAGGCTATCATGCCCTTACAATGCAAAGTAGAATACTATGACAAGAGGTAAATCATCTGTTTAAAGTGTTTAATAATAAGTATACCTAATACAGGAGTGATTTTATCTACAACAACCCAAAATACAAGTTTCGTCAACATTGCGCCTTCTTCAGGGCAGTTGTAGGGACAGGGATCAGAAATCTTCCCACACCTGTATGGAATTCAACCAGTTAACTCACCTTACTAAGATATCTACAGTATTTAAGAGAGAAGAATGAGCCCACTTCTATGGACGGCGCCTCTGCAATGGACTCTTTAAATAATTCTTCTACCTCTGCATGATTTCCTCTCCGTCGCTCAAGACTTATCCGCCGTAATCGGACCATGGCTAATTTAGGTAAGGCTTTTTCTAACATGGATAAAATCTCCCAGGATTCATTATGATTTCCTGGAAACAAAATTAACAGTTATGCAAATTACTTTCTACCATCAGAGATTAGTTTGGAGTTCAACACAGAATTTAACGTTATCTCACTCAATGATGCCAGCCCAAAATGTGAAGGAAAACACCCTCAACATGGTAAACAAGAGGCCCCCGTCCCAGTCCTCCACTATTTCAGTGGGAAAGGCGGTCTATTGCCCTAGAAGTAATATATGAAATGTTCAACCTCAGAATCTATGAAACCACCATCATTGATGGTTCAGTGAAACCTGACAAGTTAAAGTTTTCTGTAGGCTGCTAGTTTAGACAGATAATAGTACACAGCATTATCTGCTTGCAAGTGCTGCCAATAAACATAGCTTATAATGTCTAGAGCTTACGACACTAATTTTGGGACAGCCCATAGAAATAACATGTAAGACCCCCTGTGGTAAAGCCTATTTCTCTGTCAAAACTTCTAGATTGTTTGTTTGATTGGTGTTCAATGTCGTACTCAAGGGTATTTCACTTATATGACGGATTGTCCACACAGCCTTACTACGGTGGAAAACCGAGAGGAAATGTAAAAACCACCCTTGCGATTGCCCGAGCCACAACACGTGACTTGCTCATATACCTGATGTTTGACAGGGGGATTATAACCCCTTAACGGTAAAGCGAAGCCAGTTCAGTTTAGGAAGCACACTCGCTACCACTGAGCCACGGTCGTGAGCCCCAAACTTCTAGAAGTTATAGGGTATAAGGAATTAAGGTGATGGCATGCCACTCCAATGGGTGATGGAAACCACTTCCTACACCACTGGCAAAGATAAGACAGGGCAGTCCCAAAAGGCAATACTAAGATATGTTCGATTGTTGTTTTAAGTCAAACTTAAGGGTTATTTCACTCATATGACAGATTGCCAGTCCAAGGAGTGAAAGCAACTTCCCTCGACGTCCTTAACAAGGACAATCACAAACATTGAACATAGAATATCACAAGTGATCAGGTCTGCATTGTTCACTAGCTGTGAGAGCAGCAGATCAACAAGTAGTTCCTTTCATCACAGTCCTATAGCTCCATTAGCACACCAGGAGAAACAGAACAATTAACCTCTCTCCAGTGCTACGCAAACACCACATGTCTAAGCTCGGAAGGGGGTACTACTGCCCCATACTAGGCTACTGTGACTATTGGGATACTTTTGTAATCCTTTATGACTCTTTTGTGATAAAAGGGATTTTGATCAAATCAAGTATATAATATATTCTTAGAAACTTTTTGAAGAATTATTAATTATGCCAATGACCCTCAAATCTAGCTCATTTACAACATCTTAAAACTTCACGTTATTCATCGACTTTAAATGCTCCATTTGATTGATTGGTGTTCAACACAATGACATTTATGTCTGATGTCTCTGAAAGAAATTGTCACAAACACAAAATTTTAAGTATTTGGCTCTGTTGAAAAATGAATGTGTCTTCATTGTGCTCCATTGGGAGGAATTGAAATATGTAAACAGATGGTGAATTATATGGGAAGAGGCTTAACTATCTATAGTTGGTACAACTATTGATGGATAGTTAGATGTATTGTATATCTCTGGGCCCATTTGCTCTTAAGACTATTGTTTGCTTGTTTGTTCGATTGGTGTTTAACGTCGTACTCAAGGGTATTTCACTTATATGACGACGGACACAAATAAAGAACATCACAAACAAA
>JARFOD010122611.1:0-14389 GCA_031763545.1 Mopalia muscosa
CCCCCCCCCCCCCCCCCCAAAAAAAAAAAAAACAGCTTACTTTATAAATAAAGTAGGCATAAGAAACTTCAGAAAATATTATATGTACTTCGCTTAAGGAGAAAAGGGTTATATATTAGATACTGGCCTGAAAACAGCTAGGTTACAATAATTTATTGTGCTGGAGGCACAGGAAATATCTAATGAATTATGCAGAGTAAGCTATATAGATTCGTTTGGATGTATTTTAATGATCATAGCAGTTAGGCAGTTATTTGTTCTTTAATATGCAAGAACTTCATAAAAATATAACTAGTAACTGGAAACAGATTTAGCTCGTTCAAATTTAACGAATACTGGTAAGCTTACCCAAACCTTTTAAAAGACTATATACAATGTAGACCTTTCGTGAAATTGTGGCGTATCATTGTCGTTAATCACTGCATTTCAGGTAACACAAACTAATGCAAAGTGAGTCAAAAAAACAAAAAGAGAGAATTAAACAAGTTTAATATACCGGTATCCGCCTAAACTTAATTCGAAAAACATTCAAAGGCTGCCGCGGTGTCAAATCCACCCCCAATGCATGTCCACCAGACAGTCAGAGGTAGGCCTTATTTCATAAGGTTTCCTAGGTCTCTGCGTATAGTATCTCTATTGTACAAGTCTATAAAGATACATATTTGCATCTAAATATCATATGGTCTGACCTCAATTTAAGTTATAGAAAAACGCTGGAACATGGCTACAGCGACCCGTATCAATAATCGCCATGCCTGTATGCTTTTCTGAATAATGAGTAAAGGAACCGAACAAATGTCGATAATTAAAGAACGTGAAAGTTTGTGTATAGTTGATATGGCCCCCAGATACTTTACGTGATGAATATCGATCAGCGTCCGTAACCACAGCTACGGTTAACACATCCATCGACCATTGGCAGACAAGTGGCTTCAGTAGCCTTGTAACTTAACAACAAAAACACTAGATATATATTGATTCAAACAGAAACAACGCAGCCAACTTGATATGTCCAAGATGTATATAGGCGCTATACCGGTATACGCCTATACATACTATTATAGCTATTGTATAGGGCCTATCTTCGATCTTCATCCACTTTTTCTTGTAAATCGGGTTTCGGCGGTCCGTTATGGTGAATGAGTGTTTCCAGAAATATTTTAATGGCCAGATATACGGCTCCTTCAGTCACGCAGCTGTATAAGTTTTAAGCAAACGTTACACGATTTGAAATAGTTTATGCAGACATGTTGACAACTGAAAGTCCCTTTACATTAGCTTGCCAATGCAAATAATATACCAGTAATTTATAAAGAAACCCGCATGAATACAAGTATTACCAATGATTTTCATTGGGATCTAGAATTTTTTAGAACGTTTTGCAGACCTTCAGTCATGCAGCTGTATAATTTTGAAGCAAACATTGCACGATTTGAAATAGTTTGAACTGGAAGGCCCTTTACATTAGCTTGTCAATGCAAATAATAAAATAATAAAAAGAAATCCACATGAAATACAAGGTTTAAGAAAATGCGTATTGATATACACTGGAATGCTAGAATATACATTTTTTTAAATTATAGAGTAAGACAATATTGCTTGCTTTAATCGATATTAAAATTTGGGATCTTGCTACCAGGGCAGTAGAAAAGAGTGAGCAGCCCGGTTAGTAGTGGCTATAACATAATAAGGAAGGGTTCTAACGGTTATCAAGTACTCATTGTTTACTACAATGCTGGGTTGTTATATTTCATTAGGTCGAAGAGGGATAACACATTATTCGATAAAAGTATACGGCTTTATTAAAATAATAATAATAAGTACATGCAGCGCGCTTCTGTCGTGTGGCGTTCAGTATGCATTCGACGCTTGCGATGTCATGCATGATGGACGCTCAACTTTATTGGGCGAATATGCGCAAACAGCTGTATTTAAAAACGGACAAAGGGACGGAATTCCTCAACAAATGATTGAAAAGTTTTTACAACGCAGTCACGTGTTGAATTTCCACACCTGAAACGTAATGAAAGCCTTGTTGGTCGAGCGGTTTTCTTGAATGTTCAAATGACGGATGTACAAGTATTTTACCGCGGCCAGTACACGTGGCTAAATATATGTTGTGCCGGATTTGGTGGTGGGATATAATACAGCTTACCAACGCAGTATTGGAAGAACACCGACACAGGTCACGATCGATCAGCTAAACATCGTCCACCAGCGTTTGTATGGACCGAGCGTTGCACCCCCGAAGCGAGCTCGGTCTGAAGTGGGGGATGTAACCTCCGACACCTGGTCGCGTATACGTCAGAGGACTTAAACGGTAAGGCGTTAGCAGGGACGTTATACGCGGCTGAATTAAAACACGTCGCCACCACACCAGAGAAGTACTATAATGTGGAAGAGATACTGGATACGGAAAACACTGTGGTAAGACCTTCCATTGGGTTGAGTGGTTGGGGTTGCCTGCGAGTTTCAATTCGTGGATACCTGCAACCGCTTTGAGACCTATAATTTAGACACTCCACCCCTGCACCCTCGATGGAGAGACCTCGTGATCGGCAAGATATGGATCAACAACCCTGGTGGGCTAAAAACCCCATTGCGGAACAACGTATCGGTGTGGTGTCTATTGCACTACTTACATTAGGGCTGTGGGTTGGCGCCCTCAGTCTGGACGTCTGGCTTACCGCCATATACAACATAGCGAATCCCCTCAACCGTGTCTTCGCAAACTATTGTTTAAAAAGATTAAAGGGGTTTGCCTGGTTGTCGATAAATAATTCCGGTAGTATTGTAGTGGCCATCGTCACATTAGGAGGACGTATGGTTTCTCTCACATTCGCAATGAGCGACGGTTATTGGTTACCAACATAGACCCAGGGTGACGGCTCTGGAGGTGTGACCGGGCGCTGTGAGGGTTGGCGTGGTACCTTCATCACCTCTTCATAGGAACGATGGTTGCTCGTAGAGGTTCTATGTGGTTGAAGAGGCTAGGGGGTATTGGTTCCGCTGACACTGCTTTACCCCCCTCTTGTGGTAATATATGCCCAGCTTACTAGCGGGTTCCAGCGGTTCAACATCCCTGTGGACCACGTCGATGGTGTTTTAAATCCGAAGCTCGGGTAAAACCACACAACAGGAGCCACACCGCCGCCAACGCGTCCATCTTCGTATCGACCAGCTCGTCTACCACCAGCTCGTCCATCGCCGTCTCGTCCTCTGTCGACTCGTTCACCGGCCGTCTTCTCGTCCTCCTTGTTCTTCGCCAGGTCGGTAGGGATGTTTTTCTCTCCTCGGAGTAAGTTGTACCTCTTTATTGGTAAATGTTACACCGAAGGCTTCGCAAGAGAACATCTGGGTAGGTAGGTAGGTAGTTCGCAGGTAGACATCCGCGAGTCAAGGTCGTCAGGTCTGGACTGAAACTCAACCTTCTAACCAGCCAACCGTTTTCAATGTGCTCTAACATTTTAACCGGGGTCAACCGGCTCAAACATGGTAACCGGTGTCACCCGCTCCGGTGAGTGCACAGCACACTCTTAGTTGTTTTAAATGAAAAAAAAAAAAATGAAATGAAAACAGGCAACACCTACAGCCCTGCCGTTGATCTTCATAAGCTGGGCAATGGTCAACACGGTCGAGTCGGACATCACTTATTGGGCGATCAGTAAAGAATGTCTTTCTCTTTTTTACAACATCAAGTGATGGTCTGCCTCTGGCGGGTTTACCAGCAGAGCATAGTGCATTGGCAACCGGAGACTGGAACTTTCGGATTGGCATAGGTTTAGTCACCTTCAATAGTTCACAATCTCGCTTGTACTGGAACCATCCATTTACAAGAGCAACTGTCAATGTATGATAAAAGGCATACATATGCCATACTTTTACTCTTCAAGTGATATTTGTATAAGGAGCACATCATACACCGCCCATGGATTTGCTATACGCCCCAATAAGAGATGGCCTGTCAATGCGAATATGTTGTTTCTTGGATCTGTCATAGAGTCGTAGGGTGGTCCCTTTGAATGCTACCATGATTTCATCAATGGACTGACATTCTTGAGGACTGACCATAGCAAACGTAGAATTCAGTTTGTCAATCCAAGGTCTTATTTTCCAGGCCATGTCCTCTTTCTCGGTGTCTATTACTTCCAAACTGTCCTCGTTATGTAAATAGGATGCAATTTTCTGAAACCTATTGCTGCCATTACATCTGCTGCAGGATGAATATCGAATGTCAGTTTTACAAAAACATCCAACAACAGGCATCTGTACTAAGCCCATATGAAAATTCATCCCGATAAATGCTTTTCAGATGGTGTTACTTGGAGACTTATGCCAGATATTTGGTGCGCATAATTGTTAGTCTCTGCCGCCAATAAAGAAATTATGTCATTTATAAAAAAAATTGTTTGAAATAAACAAAAGGTGTCATATACTAGTACCTAGGCTCTGGGAGAATATCAGATCCGACGAAAACGATATCAGAAGGGGTTATAAAGCTGCTAATCTTGTTATATTCAAAAGCTGTTTTTTTGTCCCCAAGCTTTAAATCATGAGATTTTGTAGAGATCGAAGAAAGTTGGTGTTCATCCTCAAAATCTTCGGTTGAACTGTCACCATTTCCGTCAGATGATTGCCTGTCTTTACTCACATCATACTCATCGCTATCACACGGCCAACCAACATCGGGCTTCTCACTGGACAGCCCATCAAATTCTGAATAGGATCAATTTATGAAATCCAAAACATCGGCAACACGTATCCTTTTATGCTTAGTCACCTGAAAATCACAGAGTAAATTTCAGTGATTATATTAGAATATATTAATGTAGTTATTCGTTATTTACCAATGTAGAAAATTTGCTACAAACAAATTTGGAAAAGCGCTCAGTGCTCCAGTCACACCAAATCATTCCATATTTTGTGCATGGACAAGGTAAATTAACTGAGTTTATCATGTTACAAAAAAGAAAGGTGGTAACAAAAGATAACGCTTTAAAAAATCAGCAACCACTTCAAGTGCTGCAACCACTATGGGAGTACCCATCTTGTCTGTTCAGTGGGAAAAAAACTGCAGTCGCCTGCTATCAACGAAGTGTGCCCCAAACAAAGCTACACTGGGTAATATAGGGTTAATGAAACTTCTTTTTACAGTATGAAGACTATATATCCATAAGAAATGATGTTAAAAAAGTTTTAAAAAATAAACACATACGTCAGCGTAGTTGTGTATGTAGTTTTCCTTTTTTAAAGAATAGTTAATCCACAGCATTGGAGCATCATATTAAAAAAACTCAGCCATTGACTTGTGCATAATGCAACTGCCAGAATTCCTAGACGTCATCATGCTCAAACTGTGACGTCACAGGTTACACTCCGGTGACCCCTAGCTGCCACAAACTTGCAGGTTAGGTCCTCAGTCCTACAAGAAGTGCAGAGTGATTCAAAGATCTACACATAAATACGTCTATCACCCCGCAGTTCGTTTAAACACGCAACCGCCTTGAAGATTGATCCATACATGCGTAACGTGGATCAAACTACAAAATGTTGATTTGAACAGCAGATTAGAACCAAGATTTAATCAAATGTCATAATTACCTCCAAAAGTATACATGTCTCAAATTATGAAAGCCTTGTTATCAAGTTCCAACAGACGGGAACATCTTAGCTACAAACTTCTAGAACAGGTCATCAGTCCTACAAGACATGCAGAGTGATTCGGACAATCAATACTCAGCGCCCTCTGTAATTACGTCTAGCTATCACCGCCCAGTTCGTTCAAACACGCAACCGCCTTGAAGATTGATCCATAAATGCGTAACGTGGATCAAACTACAGAATGTTCATTGAAAAGCAAATTAGAACCAAGATTTAATCAAATGTCAAAGTTACCCCAAACAGTGTACATGTCACAAAATAAGAAAAACCTTAATATTACCGAGTTCCTACATACGACGACACCGAAACATCTTAGATACTAACTTGTAGGACAGGTCCTCAGTCCTACTGAAAGTGCAGAGTGATTCAGACGATCTACACACAGCGCCCTATATAATTACATTTTTATAGTACTGATAACGTATAATCCATCTTCGTATGTAACAAAATAATAATCAAAATGACTCCGGACTACTTTTTATGTAGTAAACAATAGGCTAAGTACTGGATCACGTAGAACCCTTCCTTATTATGTAACAGCAAATAGATTACACTATGAGCTGCTCACTCTATACTACTCAGGGCCAGCGCTGGAATATAAATATATATTCAAAACATATGTTGTACGATTCTTCGTTATAATTTTAACATCAGAGACCACCATGTAGCAAAGCCCTGAAAGGTCTTAGGACAATTTTGATAGGTCTAAAATGAAACCCATGCAGAAGTCGGCCTCATGCACAGGTATATATACATGAAGGATTCATGCATACGATGTGGCTCCAGCAATCGCGGGTTAAAAAAAAATAATGTAACGATGTATCCTCACGCTTTTTGGCCGTAGGCCTATTTGGGGTGAGAAATAGAAATCCGTCGTCATATAAGTGTTTTGGTATGAAGTTAAAGACCTATGAAGCCATGGAGGTAAAGTGCTTTACATGGAGGTAAAGTGCTTTACCTCTATGATGTAACTAACAGAAACAGAAGACCTACGTTTTCAGATTTCCGAATTTACAACATTATTCAACAAGCCTTCCGAAGTAGGCCGCTTTAGATCCTAGCTGTGAAAGTGTCGAAGGATGTTCAAATATGGGCTTAAACCATTCCGACTTCTTCCTTGAACACTTTTGGTGGGTTAGATCGACCCATTGAACGAATTCTTGACGTCCAATTTAGGCCATATGCAATCAATCACCTTCTCATTTTAAACTGTCTTTATGATTTGATAACGAGATTTGGTGGCATATGCCTGGATCTATCTCTGTTGGGAACCGTCCTTCAGTGAGTGTTCAACGAACATGACAGAAAGTCTTTTGGCAGTGTACAATCGCCATACAGATTCAATGGAATTTTTACTCAGAGACAGTTCTCTCTAAAGATTTCGTACCGGTGGACGTCGAACAATATTGATTGTATTGAAAAAGTATGAAAGATACGTATTTGCATCATTATATAGGCTAATATGTACATTAGCATGTACAGCCTTCGTCTTTTCTGTTTTGGTGTAAGGTGGTTCTAAACCGAAGTCGGTACAAAAAAGTGCAATTGATCAGGCATTGCCATAATTCTTGATGTACGTTCTGGCATATTAGAATTCTCAGGAAAAGGCCTTCATAAGTCCAATGCAGGATGAGGTTTGTCACAGATCGGTAAATAAAAGAAGTGCAAACAAGATGTCCCGGCTCCATCTAAGAGTCAATGTCTCGTATTAGGATGTGAAGGCCCATCTTTAAATTCCTAAAATCCAGGTTTTGGCAAATTCTTCATGGAAACTTGATTATTTCTCGAAAACGTTTCATGGTTAAGACTTCAAATCTGTCTCATTTTCAGTGCTTTCTGAAAGACATATTTAGATTTTTACATGATTTCTTTGGGTAAGATGGATAAAAAAGTAATACACGAGGTACCATTTTTTGTTGATAGGACTATTTGACTAAATAAACCAATTTAGGCCTGTATAGTGCATGTTATAGAAACCTCATTCTAAGACGTAAACTATCAAAACACACTGTTTTATCTCTGTGGGGGAAATTGATCAATTTGCAAAGTTATCATTGGATCGTACACCAATTTACATATATGGGTCAACCTAAAAAAACGTATCTTTTTGACAGGCGTTTTTGTGAAGTATAAAGTTAACCCAGCAGAATTTGTATCAGACAGAAAAACTCATAGTTTTCCAATGTTCCTTTATTGTATGATTAAAAAGCACTGGTGTAACACCAGTGACAACAAAGTAACACCCGTGACACACTGTAACACCAGTGACAAAGAAGTCCATTTTGAACACAAACAAAGTCCTTATGTCATTTAGGACGGGGACGGAGAGAAAAAAAAAAACAACAACTGGGCATTGTGATTATAGTTGAATAGGACACGAGTTATCATGATTGTTGAAAAATGGTCCCCATCTCAAAAAGTGAATATAATGCAAAGAAATGCCTGAATGAGGCAAAACATTTAACTGTAACAAAACTTGACTTGGACCACATGTTAAGTGTTTACAGATCAAGAACGGCTTCTACTTGGGACCAAACGTTGTCCTGTAGTTACACGGCCTCCTGTTGAGTCTGACTGGTTCACCAACAATGCATAGTATATCAACTTGCGAATATGTGCTGATATCGTCGCGAATGCCAGGCCAATAGAATCTATTTCTACCCAAACAAGCGTTACACTTTACGTCTACGTCATCTCAGTCAATTGACATTATTACCCCTGAGTAAGGGTTTTCATCATAAACCACAACGCAGTATTCCCCTATGTGTTTTTCGTCTATTACATCTGGGCGATGAAGTTCATCCTCCAAACTGTGGTCAGTTGACACATGCTCTGGTTCGGCAGTTGCTTCATTATTATCCCCTGGTTCACATGCATTACCCCTTTGTGTCTGATTAAAGTCGAATTTTTCAGGTTATAGCAAGAACAGTTCAATATGTTGCTCTCTATCCCACAAGCACAACTGACGTCCCTGTATTCTATCTGGCCCCTGGTCACGGAAACCATTTGATGTAGGTACATGGTACCTTTAAAGCTAACAACATGTCGACCTTGCGATCCATCTTAACCCATCTCAACTCAACTACCAGCATCTCGCTGCAACTGGCTGCAAACTGAATTCACCCGATTTCATTCGACATGTTCGCTCTTGCGACTGGGTACAACTAGTTGCAGTTGATCGCAAGCGAGTTGAGCATGTTCTACTTTTCTGCAGCTGGCTGCGATCGATCAAAACAAAACACATCACATGATGAATCACATGACCACTAAAATAGCTCAGCTTGAATTGAACGAAGAAACACAGAAACAATTAATCCAGCTTTGACTGGAGAACTTTTGCGTGTTTTGTAGGGCGAGCAAATATTTATCAAAAAGGGACACTAGTTGTAAAGCATTGTTGAAAAAACAGCATTCAATTTGTGTAAATATGGTACTTTCCTTACTGTGTCACACGATAGCATTAGCCATGCGACAGTATTATAGCTGCACAATGAGCATGCGTAGTAATTCCCTGTTGCAGTCGACCTGTTCCTAACCCATTCTGTGATGTTCAGTTGCAGTGAATCGGCCGCGTTTTGTAAAACGTCGACATGTTCGTGACGACCACGTCGACTGCGTCCAGTTGACCTCAGTTGCAGTGGATCGCAGGTCGACATGTCCTTAGCTTAATGGTTGAAAGTGTCATGTGACTTATGGCTTCAGTGGCTTTTGCAATCATTTCATTGTCGATATAATACAACTTTATCGAGGTCTGGCTGGTTTGTAGAACGTTGAAGAAGACCTCTGTGCAGGGAATGTCTTTTACTTGTCTGTCTGCAGTGCATTTCAAACAACCTCCTATACCATCTGGAGCTCCCTTGCCCTGACTGAATTCAAAAAAGTTCCAACTGACCGCTTGGAATCCCATGTCAAATGGCTTGGATGACAAGAGGTAAAAATTTAGTTTCTGTCGATACTGGGAAGTTGGTCCATCTGAGAAGAAGTGAAGGGCCTTGACATCCCCATGATCTTGTCTCACTGTTTTCAACACAGGTGTCAAATGTGCCCATATGGCAGCAGGGCCATGTTGTGTGCTTGGTGAAACTGAACAAAATGGCACAAGTTTATCATGCCAATATAATTCCCCCAGTATGCAAACTTATTTGTTGATGTGAACCTCCAAAGTGCACAGCTTGAATTTTCTGAGAATATTTGCAGTTGTAATTTTCACTAAAGTCTATGTGAATTATACATGAGTCGGGTTTGAGGTTTTCCCGAATGTATCTGTTGACTTTGTACTGGTTTCTAATATTAAAGATGTGTATCTTTATTTGATGTAAACTTTCCTAGAGTTTGTCCACCGGCTCACTGACAGTTGTGGTTATTTCCTCTTTGGCCATGATGGAAAAATCTGCAGGAGGGCCTTGATTGTCCACCCGTGTTACTTATTTTGTGCCCCACTGAGAAAATGTTACATCTTGCATGTCTAAATTACCTGGTAGTCGTGAAAGGCCAGGATATGTTGTATCCTTGCAGCTTCACATGTATCATAGGCACAATTGATGGAGGTCTTATCTCAAACGATCGTGTCGGCCAGAGTTTCTATATCAGATGTTGGAATAAGACCTAGCTCTTTCAACTTGTTTGCCACGAACTGTAGGTTGTCATGTTTTGTGCATAGACATGTCTGTCTGTCCATGTTTGTTGGTTCAACAACCCAAAATGGCCTTAATCTGCAAAAGGCTGAATAAGACAGTTTGAATTTACTCTCAGAATTTGCTATGGAGATTAAGCAATGTGTCCAACAAGATCCGCCTTTGTTTTTTTTACTTTTCCTACTGTCTTCGTATTTTTGACACCAGTTGTCATTCGACTGTTGCATCCCCTACATAAAACTCCACAACTTCAGTATAAACAGGGTTGACCCGAGCTTGATGTTTAAAGTTGAAACCTTCTCCCTTATACCAACGCCTCTGAGACAAGCCTTATTGGTCCTGGGCGAACTTTCTCATCTTGTATTTCTTAATTATATTCCCAGATAAAAATCTACAAAATGATTGTCGCTGCCTTTCATCTCTAGACTCCTTAAACTGTCGTCATATGTCTGCCAGCAATGAAAAATGAAATGTGAGCGTTTTCCTCACGGTTTCAGGTGACTTACTTGTCCGCCAGCTCCGAAGAAGTTGACTGGTTCTTGTACGTGGACTTGGGGTGTCTGTAGAAGTCTGGCGTTTTAAAAGTCTCCCATACCGCTTCTGATATCGTGCACTTTTGCGCTTTTCGTCATGTAAGGCAGCTTCTAATTTTGGTAGAGTTCGGTAACATTTAGCCCTATCTCTTGCCACGAGCTTCCTTCCTCGCCTTGCTTGGCTGAAATAAAAGAAAACTTACAACTTAGTCAGATGTGAAAGGTATTCAGCGCAACATTTCAAGTATATCACATGATGTATTCCAATGACATATTTTAATGACAGTTTGTTTATCTTTGCATATATACAGTTTTACACTCTATACACTAAGCATTTATTTACCGGTATATAACTTTTAACAACGCATTTTTATCTCTGCATATATTTATTTACCTGTATATACTATTTTTACATGTATATATTAATTTTTATTCATCTGTTTAAATCTATTTATTTTTCATGTATTTATATCGCGCTAAATAGCACCCTAACTTACTTATTGGCCGGTTCAAGATTGATATTATTTGTAGGGGACTCGGGAGGGGTCTCCATGACAGTCTGCTGTAACCTTGTGACCCGGGACTTCATTTGCCTTTGTCTCCATGCTTTTCTTTGGGCTCTTGAATCTCTCTCATTCATATCAGCTATCTTCTCTATTGTACCCGCGGCAATATCCTTATCATATTTCTGTCGTTTTTTGGTCAAATGACTTGCCCGACGCTCTGGGTCGGCATCTCTTCTCTGACGATATAAACGCTGACGTTCAGCATTTAACATGGACGGCATCTTCAGCATAGGCAATCCTGAAATGTCAAACGAATAAAAAGAACTCAAAATAAATAGAGCACACACTTTATTTAAGTTAATACATCACTGGTGTAACAGCCGCTCACTGGTGTTACAACAAGACTGTAACAGATGTGACAGTGTTACACCAGTGACATACAGGCACAAAATGGAGGTTAGGCCATACTACATTGAAGGACAAAGTAAAAATGGCGTCAAATTTAAAGAACTGGGATATCATGTTTTATGTGAAACTTTACCGTTATCAAAGCAGTTACATCTGTTTGCTACTATTAGCCTAACACCAGTGACAATCAAAAAACCTACTCAAGTACATGTGATCGTTAAATTTGAAAAAAATATCAGAAGAAAGCAATCTCACCTTCAAGCCTCCCACATGTTACAAGATGGAGAAACTGACACCCTCTGGTGGGCAACAAGGGGAACAACTCTTGTCTGTGTTTCTTCTTACATGTTTTTTTGCAGTTGTTACATCAGTGACATAAACTTTATGGAGAGTCATATAATAAGTGGTAGCTAGGGTATGAACGGCACTAAATCATGAAAGCATGTGCAGAATTGTAAAAAAAAAACCTATTTGTATTCCCACAAGAATGGATGAAAAATGTATTCTGATTAATTTCATAGGATACTGAATGAGTGTGAACATAAGACAGGACATTTTAACACCAGTGACATTTGGACTAATAAATGCGACTTGGAAATAATATAACTGTGCTACTGTTAACCAAAATGATAAATATTGTACCCTAAGGATGACATTTTACAATTTTACAATATGCTATCCCTGAAAAGTAAGTTATTTCTTATCATTCTCTTTAAGACAGCAAAAATAAGATTTTTTGAGAATGACCCATATACGGTACCGACCTAAATTATACGCCAAAAATTTGCGATATTAAAACCGTCGTTTTCTTCCCCTTTGATATAGTATAAATAGTCGGCTTGATAATAAAAAAGCCAGTTGAAGTAATGAAATTCGGTCAATTATAGTAAATTGTGCTGTTGTCGTCATGCGAATTACAACTGTACACATACACCAGAAATATGTATGAATGAACAGTTGCAGGTTCGAAACATTTCCTACAAATTCAATTATCTCTAATTTAAACAATTTGTCCCATTTTATTTTGATCCAGAGATTACACATTTACATACTTCTAAGCGATAGAGACGATCGTTTGGCGTCGGCGACGATGTACGGACTTCTTTGGAGGATATCCAATTGGTGTGATGTCAGGTTGCGGTGCACTTATATTCTCGCCTACGGCACAAGGGTTCGGTACCATGAGATCGTCTATGTATAGAGACAAGATTTTATATACATGGACAGCCTCTTTGGTATTGCGCCCCTGTGGCCTACGGTGGGGTTGAAAAACATCGCCAAATGTACTCGATCCAGGTACCGTCATAATATAGCACGTAATATTCTGACGGTTCATTTGGATGCGCTTGGCGGGAAATGCAGATTTTCACTGCAACAGAAATAATGCCGACTAGCTCAAATAGTCAATGTAAGCCTATAGTTTCTTACCTTTTTAGCGTGTGTTATCCACAAATAATTTCTTATTTTCATATATATTTTTCCCCGTAATAAAACGGGGGAATTAGCTCTATACATTGTGCTACTGCTACACCGGTTCGATGAGCAAGTGATTACAATATTACTGCATGAAATTTCTCGGCTGAATAATGCAGAATCAGATATCAAGTATTATAGTTTTATATTTATACATTTTTTAAAAATAATCTCAACTAATGTTATACTGTGTACATGTCTCACCAGACAATCAACATATAGTATACATCCGAGTGTCGCTATCTAGCGCGATAGCTAACCGAAGGGCAATAACTCTGTTGAGTATGAGGTTTGGTGATTTTCTCGACCTCGCCAAGGGCGAAGATTATAAATGGCTGAAATCAGTCACGATATATTTTGAATTGTCATTCTATTTAATCCTTAATCTGAAAATTTTCTCCAAAGCAAAACAAGACATTTCCGAAAGATTCATTAACTTTAAGCCGGCGGTTTTATTTCTGTATGATGTTGGATTATTCACAGCTAGTGCGTTACACCTTTTGCTTTGAGAGCGAGCATAAGCAATAAAGCAGTATGCCAGATCGAATAGAAACAAGAAACTCAGGTTTAGCTGATTGATCAATAAGTCTACGAATTTGTTCTGGTTGTTCACAGATACTGTGGATACTTGCTATATGGGAGATAACAAGCAAATATTGCTTGTCCAATACCAATCTTCAGTTGTCTCCCTTACATACATGTTGCAATGGGACAATATACGAATTTATTGTTCAACGAGGACTTGTTGAAATCTAGGTACACCCGTAATGTGACGTCTTTTTAAATGGTATGCTTTAGGGCGGTGGTAAGGACTAGTTCATGAAAATGCCGAAATGTGTTTTGCTGCATCTCGAGTGAAATACAGTTTCAAATAGTTTCAACAGCTTAATAGGTGGTTATAGACCTTATTACTGAACTTGTGCTCTTTGAAGATTGTCAGATGGGATTTTAGCAGTAATGCTTCCTCTACATGATAGTACATTTAAACATATTTATATTTGTGTGTTAATTTGTGTACTAATATACTCTTTTTAAATTAAGAACATCCAGAGATTGAAATAAAAGTTATTAATAAAATTATTTGTTTAATATATTTTGTCAAATTCGATCTACTGGTAATGGTAGACCTAGACACGATGTTGGCGTATTTTTTTGGGGGGTTAGGGGGGGGGGG
>JARFOD010122622.1:0-14389 GCA_031763545.1 Mopalia muscosa
TTTTTGTGGAGTATTTGGTATTGATGTGAAGTAATTGAGTGGAGGTTTCTGGTCAGTGTAATATTATAGCCTAAATGGGTCACATTTGGTGTATTTATAACCATTTGATGGAGGGGTGATGGGGATGTTTACATTCTGAAAGTTACTCGACAGCCCCTATGATACTCCAGGGCTTCTAACTCAAAATTTATACGGTCATCATTTGTCAAGATTTTAACTCGAAACTCCAAAAGGACCGATTTAGGTATGTACCAGGGGGTTTCGCCCAACGAAAGTTTGGGAGGCAGCTGTGGGGCCAAACGTTAACATTACGGGATATGGCAAATAAATTGTGGTCTTCTGCCAAATCTAACTCGAACAAAATGGCTGCAAGATCTACCTGAAGCGAGAAGCAATTTGGAGGAAGACGATGGTTCGAGTACATGGTTTTAGTAAGGTTTAATGGGGTTTTACATTCCAATGATTTTATATTGAATGAAATGAATTTGTGTTGTAGGTTGAATTCAAATATTCAACGCTTTATTGTAAATTAATTCCAATTGAAAAGTCATAAAATATGCGAATTAATATTTGACTTATGAGTATCGTACAAAGCTAGAACACGCTGAACTCGGTATGCGGTACACAACGAGCATTTGAGGTAGACCCCGATCTCTTGGAACATCGGTAAGTGAGGACTGTCAAACTATTATGAAACAGATTACCTTGTTTTAAGTGGGATTAAAAAGCATAAATTAATGTAAACTACAGATTCTCTGCTCGAAAAGGACTGCATTGAAATCAGAAACGAAAATACACGTCATATATGTTCACATTTGATAAATAGCGTTATATAGCTAACAATAATTACCTAGCGACTTGAACGAACACCAATTTTATTTAAGCATTGAATTGCATTAATTACTATTCCTTGCCCTTTTACGGTGGAAAACTGGGAAGAAACCTCGTAACAACCACACCGCGATTGCTGGAGCCACATCGTGTGACTCACTCATATACCTGATGGTCGACAGACGGACTGGATCCCTTGAACGGTAAGTTGTAGTAGGATTAGAAGCGCACACGCTACCACTAAGCCACGGCCGCGGGCCCAAAGTTCCATTGAAGCATTGAATAGCACACCTTAGGGAATTGGGCTTATTATATGACTTTTTGTATAAGCCAGGTCAACAGGTCGAACATTCTTAATAATCGGAACAAAATACAATTCATCTAACCGGGTACAGACAGATAATATGGCGTGGAGATGAAAAGATACAAATATATATAATCGTATCAATATTTCCGGGTAGAATGTGCCCAGAGGAAGATGTTACAGTGCTCAATACATAGTTAAATAATTTTCCAACGAACAGCCACAATTGATTTGAAGTAGTTGCTAATAAGTTCAGTGTGGTTCAGATAATGTATCTCAGATTACAACCAAGGGCTGTACTTCCTGTGAAGAAGTCACTTGTTGTGCAGGTGCTGTATACCTTAACAGCCAATAAATGGATGGGAATGAAATGGTTCATTTTTCTAATGGTCAACTCAATATGCCTTCAGTACGAATTCAAGCATCTGAAATACCAAGATACTGAATTATGTTTACCGGAAAGTTAACTGAAGTCGTTGAAAACAAGTGGCATAAATCGACAAAGAACTGGAATCGTAAAATTCAATTAAATGATGCCTAAATAATCCATAAAAACCACTTTCTCTTCCCCGACTCATTATAATCTTTTCACTAGATTACTGTAACATAACAAATGTAGCCAATAATATTGTCTAGATGGACTAGCTATATGTTTAGACTTTTGTTTTAGACCAGAACGATTACGAACATCGATTAAAAAATATAAAGTTGTTATCGTTAAATACACACGTCGATTCCGTCAGCTTTTAAATTCAAGAGTTCTTATCTGATGGGATACTTCTGAGGACATTACAAACGGTTAAAGTCACATAAACGCTATTCAAATACTTTTGTTTAAAGCGTTTGTTATAATGGTTTCCGGTGGCCATGGAAACCGATCCGCGTGATAATGGCGGCTGGGTTCGTTTAATATTAAATGATGCACATCGATGACTATCGTTCACAGACAATGGAAAACATGTCTACTGTTCGCAGTCACCATCCTGAAAATTAACCGAGTAAACACGAAGCAACCATTATGACAAAATACAGATAAGGATTATTTTACATTCAATTTTCACGCCAATATATAATAGTGTTTAAATTGGACAATAAATCAGTATCGATGAATACTGTCCTTTAGTATATATATATTAATATTTGACTAAGCGAGAATCGTACAAAGCTTGGAATAGGGCGCGACCAACGCCTCATTCTGAGCACCCGAGGTTAAGTTGTGATCACTAAAACTTAAACCATCGGTAATAGAGGACGGTCAACATTTTCGCAAAGAACACGAGGTGTTATCATTCTTCAGCGCGATTTTTTGTTTAACGTCGGACTATATGTCCTTAAAGTAAAGCAATATTATTATAGAAACGAGAGCACACGTTAAATGCTTTAACATGTTTTATACCCACCGTCGAGACAAATAATTTTAGTCACGATTTGAAAGAACAAAAAAGTTATTCACGCATTGAATACAACAGCTAAGCTAATTAGGCTTATTGTATGTTTTTTGTATCAGCTAGGTCAGCCGTCTTTCTGGGCGCTACTCAAGGAACAAAAGAAATCTGGTTAGCTGGATACAGACAGTCAATATAGCGTGTAGAAAAATAGAGAAATAACTGAGGGCGTCAATATGACCAGGCAGAATGTGTCAAGAGGGAAATATAATATTATATATAACGTGGCAATCAGGCTTAAGAACAATATGATACGGAGATGAATACAAAAATGAGATATTGGGCTTCAATCCATGTGTGTTTTACGTTCTCAACCAATAGCTGAGGTTGGTTAGTGATCTATTTTTACCAATACAGGATAGTCATATACCATATACTCATAGCAGAATTTCAGGTGTACTTCCAAAGTACATTTTACCAGTTTATTTTTCATCATGTATGTAGACAGACACTGAGATATTGGTAAAAGTTAACAATAATTTATTTAGTTTTATGTTTTCATTTATCCGCTGCTAGATCGACACAATTATATCCCAATTACTGACAATTGACTAGTGCTACTGTGGGGGACGGGGGGGGGGGGGGATTGGAAGGCGACGGTTGGTGTTTTTTTTGTTATTTATCGTAAGAACGATTGCCAAGTTCGAAAGGAATTATTAATTTTAATTTCGTTTAGCTTGATTACAAATACAACAAATATTAAATTATTTCTTTAACATTTGCTCTTGTCCATGAATTTTCAATACCAACTTTATGGAATTTAATCAAACATTGGCAAATTGATCATTTTATTAGAAATAACATTTTGCTTTAAAAACGTTAATTTTGTATTAGAAGTGACATTCATTTAGTAGATTTGTGTACAGAAATCTCAAATAAGGCGCCATTGTACATTAGGTGTAATAATGTTATTCAATTCAACAAGATTTTAAAATATATTGATTTGACTGAAAAATGAACTTAAAACAAAATAATTCCACTTGGAACTCACGGTCAGCATTGCCTGTCAACCAAGAAATAATTAAATATTTTCTTTCAAATATTTATTACTATTTATAAGATTATTAGTCCGCCATATCATGTCTTTATTTATTTTATGCTGCCTGGTACATAGACAAAACAAATGGAAGATTGATATACGAAACGTGAATTTATACACGAAACTAAGAGTATGTTGATAGGCGAGGTAACACCCGATCTGAGAGAAAAGAGAATGACATAAGTCCCTGTTGCTTACAAATTCTCGCATCATTTTCATAACAATAAATTCATAACAGAGAAAGTCCGTGTCCGTATATATAGTGGGTGCCATTTATAAGAAAATCTCAACTGCCATTGCCTGTATAAATGTCATGTCTTTATGTCTACAATAAGTAGCAATGGACAATGAGCGCGTCTGAATTGATAGATGATAAATAGAGAGGAGTATCTACAGTGAATTTGTCACGCATTCAACAACACAGACTTTCTCCTGACAGATAAAATGATAATATAGCTTCTGTAAATCGATGTGTCCAAGTGATTTGTACGTATCTAGCAGCTGGTACGATGGCGGTAGTATTCACTTAAATCGCCATTAAGTCACGAATGCCGACATAATCTGTCATCATTGGAATCAATTTGAAGTCAAAATTGGAACCAGAAAGCGACATAAAAGATGCCGTTATACACAACTAACTGAAGGATTTTATAGCTATATTAGACACAATGCGTATATTAATCAAGGGAAAATTAACACAACACCAAGTTCAATTTACCAAAATACCAATGTTATTCACTGCTGGAATCACCAATTTAATCAATCAATCAATCAGTGAAGCAGCCAATCCATAAATCAAGCAAGCAATCAATCAATCCTATACTATGTTTGAGAAAATATGGCATTTGCTCAGTAAACCATCCTACGCATGTATAGTATACGTATACACGGATAGATTATTGTGATTATTGACATTAGAAAAAAAACTAGAAATTTTATCTCAATATTATGAGATTCACCATACCTATAGAGCAGGGGCCGGTTGCTCAAACTCCTTTGGCCTCACAAAGAAATCAGCGTCAATGTTGTGCAACGTCCTGTAAATAGCCGTTAACATAAATGAGCTTTGAGCAATCGGCCCAAGGCGGACATCCTAAATTTAAACGAAGTCGCCATAATCTTAGGTTATGCAACAGTATACATGTAAAAAAAATCCCGAAGGCAAGCAAATCGATGATAAGTGTGTATAGTGTTTTTGCTACGTCAATTGATTTTTACTTGAAAAGAAATCATACGATTTACGAACTAAGGTGTATGTTTTTGATTTAATTTATTGCTTTGAAAATCGAAATATCGTCTTGTAGAAATGTATTTCTTAAAGAAAATCGATTTAAGACATGAAATATCGTAACATGGAGTGTGTATGGGGTTTTTTTATAATTGGTTGAGATTCAGCTGTGCTTAAGTTTATTTAATTCATGAAAGCATGCCCGCCCATGTGAAGGAAACCGTCCCCGACGTCATTTGCTACAAGCACAGGCTGCATGGGGAGCACAATACGCAGGGCGGGCACAGCGGAGATATCGACCCCTGGTTGCCCTTAGCTTTAAGGACACAAGGTCAAAAGAAAGCTTCGACCATAAAGCCCCTCTTGCAGTCTGTATCGTTTGCTTCTCTTTGGGAGGAAAGAGATTAGCTGATGTATTTGCTGGCTTAGCTTTTAATTTTTAATCCCTCATTTCACCCCCTCTAGTTTCAAACCGTTGCTGATGGTCAGTTCGAAGACTAGGCAGCGTCGACACTCATGTTTCATGTTCAGTCTTGGTGTTTTGTGCTATATTTGAGAATTCTGATTGGTGCAATGAATAAAGGTATAATGAGTCCATAAACATACTCATCTAACCCTGTCCAATAATTATCGTTTGATGTGCCGATTAATCAGTTTTAATCTCTAGATTCAATCTAATACATACGTAATCTGTATAGGCGAAAGCCCTCGTAACTCTCCATTCTTGAAAGAGAATCGACGAGGCGAAGCCAAAGCGATTCTGTTTCAAGAATAGACAGTTACGAGGGCTTTCTCCGACTTACACGATAATCCCTACTAAGTTATATCGCTGTAAACAGTGGCTATTTTTGTGACACCATACACGAAGTTTTATGTGAATGAATTATCGCGTTTTACCTGGCAATAAAAAAGAATGTAGGGAAACGTAAGTCTTTAAAAATAATGTTCACTTAAACAATGGTGTGACGTCACAACTATCGTTTAATATAGATGAGTCGTTAAATATATTTATCTACCTGTCTGCATCCAATATCATCTGTATCAATTTTATGTCAATTTTAACTAATTTCTTTTGTACTTTAGATAAAGTGCTCTTTACCTTTTATACGCCTTTCTTTTGTAGCTTTTAATAATGATAAATTAGCTTTCAACTTTGTTCTGTGCCCGAGATTATGAAGAAGTGATAAAATTAAATTATCATTATTTACAAAAAGTGAATCAAAGCAACCCAAGTCATTCAAATTTGTGTGGCTATGAAAAGCCATTCGAAATCTCGCAAGATCCTCTCTGTTAAGAGATCAAGGCGGTTCTAGAAGCTTGATTTCCTATTTGGTCTTAGAATAATTTGGCAACAGGAGTCTCGATGTCAACAGCCTGCAGAACAGTCCCTGGCAGTGAAGTGCGAAATCAATGGTGAAGTGCGAAATCAATGGTGAATTATCACCGTTGTCAATGTCATATGCACACATTAGTCCATGCCATTAGTTAATATAGCAAAGATCTCTCTCAGCTTTTGTTATATTTTGTCAAAGACGTGCTGTGTACAAAATGCATCGATCTCCGTCCATCAAATATTTAAAGAGCCGCTATAATATGGCTGCCAAGACATTATGATATATACAGAGCTCTTCTCGCACACATTCTAAACGCTCTCTGTAACAATAACCCTTGCTAATGGTACTGATCAGCAACTGGGCAAGTCGTTTATATTTTATGACAGTCCTTTTGTCATATTTTATTTTACATGGCGTTATTGGGAGGTATTTCAATGTAAAAATAAAAATCTTGAGTTATGGATGTCGGTTGTGGCCATCGATTTTTGTCTTTCGTGCTTTTCAAACAACCATTATCATATGTAATTGTTTTTTATAACGCGAAAACAACAAATACGCCAAATAGGCAATATTTCGCTTAGTTAGGCAATTCGGGATTGTTCTCATTTTTCGAAACGAAAACACGGGGGCCATATCCGGCGTACGAATAGAATTGATGGGCAAGACATTACAAAGCCAAAGATAAAAATACGGTACCTACATTCATTTACTATAGACGGACTCGAAATTGAAGTGGTTGATACATATACGTACTTAGGGACCATCCTGTATAGGACAAGATCCTTAAGGGATGCAAAAAAAAACACATTGTTTCTAAAGCAAGGAAAGCATTGTACACTCTGTATAAACATGTTTTTATTGATTTAAGTCAATGCCATTCCCTGATCGTTATCTGTAAAGAGTTGCTAATTTATTGGGACCAAATAGTTTAAGGCAACTCTTCAAAATTAAACTGCTTCATGTATAGCTTTATATATGTCCAATCTATGAATGGAGATTTAAAGAACAAAGAGTTTGAATGTGTTTAACTTTCAATTGAAAAACTTTTTGTCTGGCGTATGGATACAACCGAATATATATATTACATTCGATTTTGCATGTATTAATGTATTTATGATCAAAAAATTCCCTAATAATTGGTAGCAGCAAAATAAAGAATACAATTGTATATAACCAATGGTATATCTAAGCATCGTATTTATTTATGTTATAAACACTGATTTTGGATTTCTTCTTCAGCCATCTGCCCGGTCCAAGGTTAATTTCAGAATGTAGTTGTCTTAGAAAAAGATTTGTAAACTCTACATGGAACTCGTGACTGTTAAATACTGGCAGCATTATCCAACGAGCACAAGGCTTAATAATGTTCCACATAGGAAGCTTGTTAAGTTTGTCTACTAAAAAACATTTTGTTCTTGAATTAATCAACAGCCTTATACTACTGACCAAAAAAACTTATTGCTTGTTCGTTTGATTTGGCTGGCGCATGCAGCCTCACGGGGCTATTCGCGCCATAGCTTTATGTTAAATATAAGACCTAAACTTAATTACATTAAGAAATTATTGTTTTTTTGGTCTGAAAAAAAAAACTTATATACACGAGCACAAGGCTTAACAATGTCCCACCAAGCATTACAGAATTCATTCAATGTGTCGAATAACATTTTGTTTTGTTTGTCTTAGACTATTCGCCATGTAACGCTTATGTCTATATATCGATAGTAAACACATTACAAGTTACAAAGCCTTCAGTATCTTATATTGTCACTATGCATGGTACTATTCTATGATCTCTAACATTTCTTTTATGTATTTGCTGAATGAATAAATTGCTCGAAGTCAATTTTCCTTATTTTGCGGAGCACTGAATATTAGCTTAGTAATCGCTAACTTGATGATCACTTAACGTATAAAATTATTAGATAAATCCAAACGAAACCCAGCAAATCTCCCATGATTATTGTCAAGTCAGGCTAAAGAAGGACACAGATTCACGCATAAAGGCTTTATCGCGCTATGTTTTGATTATCTGAGGTTAGGATCCGAACAAACGAATCGACAGCACGCGAATAAATTGAATTGATATGGATAATTGGTATCAGAATGGTTTGTCATTATTCCGAATAGATATAACCTATTGTAGCCATACAGTGTAGATAATTGGGAGCAATAGATCTGAACTTGCCCCGCAGGTCACTTTGACCCTGTACCTCATTACAGCGTATAATGGCCGCGTACCTTGTCAAGGAGTTCTGTAATTATTTTACCGATTATTTTGAATTCCTGTGGTTAATCTGTATTTATCACGCTAATGAATCAGAATTGATCACCACGATAATTAAAAGGATCTCATCGAGAATGCAAATTTGACAGTCATTTCATTGAATACCTCATCAGTAAAGACTCAAACCCCTTTATTCTCACAGATAATTAGAACTTCAATGGCATATTTTATTAAATTAATCATTCTCAAACCCACAACGGATTGGCCACCAATGATTTGAAATTCGTAACGGACAATTGGTTATAACATTTGATATAGTATAGGTCAGAATACCGCCAGCATCTGTACTTCCTGTGAAGAATAATCAAGTGCGCATTGCTCATATATTTTGCAGCCAACGGAAGATTAAGAATTTAATGCTTCAGGGTTCTATAATGGTTAGGTTAAGGAAAGTGATATTAAGGCAGCTTAAATAGCAACATCTTAAACTTGAATATTAGAACGTTCACTTAAACTGTTAACAACAAAGAGACCAGGGCCGTCAATGAATATGGACCAGGACGTCTTAATCTCTTCTGTGTTTGATAAAATAATCTATAAATACCATGTGCTCTTCACTGAATTCTATCCATTTGTTACATGTTCTGTTACTGTAACATATCTGTTCCTTGATATTGCCTCGATGGACTATTTCTTATTCTTTATTCATCCGATGATATGTCAACAAGGTTAAATCTCCATTACAGATCATTGGCCAGCATTTTGTGTGAGGAAAGCTTGGTAGTAAATTAACCCAGAAAACCCACGACCTTCCGCTGGTTACTGGCATACCAACCACATACGTTTCGAACCCGCGACCCCAAAAGGTGTGAGGGGTGTGTGGACCATACAGAAGCATACACTCACTAAATCGTACACTGTAGACCCTTCCACCACGGAGGACACTATATAAGCTTGAACCCAGTTCTGTGGTCTTCAAAGAAACATTGATTGAAATCGGAATTTTGTTATAGATAAATAAATGCATTGATTTGTATGTTTCTTGAATGTCTAAATTAAGCTTTATTTTTGACTGGGAAATTTCACATAAGGCACGGTGTGATACTTTTGTCTCAAAGAGTATTTACTGTGGCTTCCATGGTAAACGACGGCTTGATAATGGTGACTTATTTCGTTTAATAGTAAATGAATGCACACTAGTGATTGGCATCCGCAGAAGATATTGTTTCATTACATTGGAAAACATATCTATTGATGGAAAATGTATTGACAATACAAATATTATAACAAAATATAGAGAACGAAGATTTTGCATTCAATCTTTAAGCCAAAGTTTAATAGCGTCAATTAGAGTGATAAATCAACATTGACAATAGTTATTTACATCTGAATGCTGATACAGTTTTACGCATCTCAATTTTTGCTTGAAGGCATTGTCCTAAAATGTAATACATAGTCACCCACCTTTGGTAAAAATCATTAACTAACGACTTGAAAGAGCACAAATTCCATTGAAGCAACCAATTCCACCAGGCCGTAATTGTCTAACAGATTTATTACATCAGTATTTTGTATAAGCCAAGTCAACCGTTCGCACATTCTTCTTGTGCGCTGCCCAAGGAACAAAAGAAATCAATCTAGCTGGGTACAGACAGAAAATATGGCGTGTAGATGAATATAGATATATGTCATTGCGTCAATATGGCCTGGTCGAATGTGTCGAAAGGGAAATATAAAATTATACGTTACACAGTAATCACGCTAAAGAACAATGTGATACAGAGATCAATACACACAGTACAGATATTGGTCTTCAATCAGCTATTCATCAGGGCACCGTCCCAAGATGAGAATGTGTCCCCGAAATTTCCAAACTAAGTTTAGTTAGTGATCTATTTTTACCAATGACCCATTCAAGGCAGTGATAATATACTATAACTCATAGCAAAATATCAACTGTACTTCCAAATTACAATAGAACGTTTATTTTGCATCATGTATACTGAGTCATAAGTAAATGTTAACAATAATTTATACATTTTTTTTATTGATTGATCCGATGTTAGATAAATACAATTAAATCCCAATTATAAACTATAGTCCAGCAGAGGAAATGTTAACTGACAGAAGTTGATTGATTGGTGTTTTACGCAGTATACTTAAGGGTATTTGGCTTATGGGACGGCCGTGTATTTTAAGTATTATATTAGATCAACCAAGATGTGAAGTGTTACCATAACGTTAGGAAGTTAATATTACTCCAGTGTTACAAAAATATACCATTGCTTTATTTTAATAAATTCTAGAAACTGTTTGTACTTGAATGTCGTTTTTGATTTCACATTCTCTTTGTGAAATGTTTTTTTAAAGTAGATTTGTGTGTAAAAACCTGTACAGTAGGTTTATTAATATTGTTCATGTTAGACAGGATCTTCTTATATCTTAATATGACTGACATACGAACTAGAATATATTACATTCATTTTGGGCTGATATTTGGCACCGCGTGTCACTGACGAATGCATCAAATATATTCTTCGCTGTATTAATTCCTATTTATATAATGAGACGTCATGATGAATATACTGTATCTGTATTTATTTCTATGCTGCAGTACCTAGCCGGATGTTGCTACGAGACGCTTTAATTTAAACACGACCCCTGCATCACTCCCACCTGGAAATGTTAATAATAGAGGCAACACCCGGCATGAGAGAAGAGACAATTGTCCTAGTCCGTCTTGTCAAGGAATTGACGCGTCCGTGTCCGGATATATAGTCGGTGACATTTATAAGAACGTCTCATCTGCCAATACCTATACAACTGTCATGTCTTTGTGTCTACTATAAGAAGTAATGAACAATGAGAATGGTGTGATTGATACATGATACGATAGCGGTATATCTACAGTGAATGTGCCGCGTAGCCACCACCACCGACTTTATTTTGCTCGAGAAAATGATTAAATTGCTGTTCTAAGGAGGTTTGTTCAAGAGACTTTTACATAACTGACAGCTGACACGATGGTGATAGTATTCACTGAAAATCCCCGTTAAACTACGAATCCCGACATCCTCTGTCATCATTAGAATCAATTTGACATGAAGATAAAAGACAGAAAGAAACATAAAAGATATCATCATACTTACAAATTAGATCGAGTCTCTAGCTATATTAGACGCAATGTCTATATATTCGTTCACCGTCCCTGTGTCCGTATTTTATAAAGAGAGAAAGCGCTGTTTTCACGGGTTAGAATTGGAGACTCATTCTGCCGCCAGACTGTAGCTCATGTAGTAGAGTGCTGGGCCTATAACCCAAGGGTCTCAGGTTCGAACCTCAGGGGGAAGGCAGCAACATTTTTCTCTCTTGGTTTCATCAGCATATATCGATGCAAAATAAAAATCATGCCAAGTTCAGTTTTACAAATACCCTTGTTGTTTATGCAGAAACCATCCAATTAAATAATTGTAAATGGAATAGCTGAAACGATTGCTTGCGATGATCTAGACTTATAACTGCTGTTGTCGATGAAGTACAACAATCCGGCCCCATCCACAGCCCCGATACCACCTCCACCCCTCCTCTTAAAATTAGGCTGCTGAATTATCTTCAAAGGATTTTTAAAGATGTAGCCTTGGGATGCCAGGATTAATCTCAAAGTAAAATATATGGCAAGACTAATGCATTGTAAAGCAGTGCTAGTGTTGGGAACAAAACAGGAGTTAAAAGCAATCTGTATCATTCGGTAAAACTCCGCGGACTTTGGATTGGCCGCGTTAAACCACTCGCTTGTTATTTTTTATGGCGATTTTCCCTCCTCATAAAACACGGACACATATATATATATATAGGTAAGTAAGATTCGCTAAACACCTACCCTCGTCTATTTATTATAATTTGTATCAATTTATATGTCGACTAATCAATTAGGGCTATGAATTCAACCCAAGACATAGGTTTACTAACAGATGATTCGTTAAACATAATCATCTACCTGCGTCCATCCCTTAACATTGGACCAATCTGATGTCAATTGGAGATATCTCCTTCTAAGGGTTATCGCCCTCTTTAACTTTCAGAAGTCAAAGAATTGTCTTTGTATCGATAAATGATGATATATTAACTGACATTTGTACTCTGTGTCATTAACTATGATTGAGTATCAAATTAAAGATGACTAGCAACAAACAGCAAACCAAAGCCACACAGACGATTAAGCCGTTTCTGTTGTAAAATCTTTTGTAAAATAGACAGTTTAATTACTTTTAACAACTTTTATAAAACAAAGATTTTCTTTTGTACCTTTAAAAATGACAAAGATGATATATTAGCTAACAATTTTGCTCTGTATCATTACCTATGATGGATTGAGAAAAATACGAATCGTAATCAACACAAAGCGAATCACAGACACTCAGACATAGCAGCTATGTTCTCTCCGCTGTTTAGATACAGAGTTATCGCCCTCTTTATCTTCTCTTTAGAATAAAGACTTTCTTATATAGCTTCAATGGTGATATAAATCTTATGATTCTGATTAGTTATTACCTTTAATAAACAGGACAAACTAAGAACCATAATAAACCCGAAGCGAATCAAAGCCTAAATCTTGCTAGATTCTCTGTGTTGCTGATAAAGACGGTTCTCCAAGCCTCGTTGGGACATGTTTCTAGTCTAATTTTGGCAAGTCAAGTTAGAATGGGTGTAGTCTAAATGGGTTTCATTAAAGAAAAGACAAGTACACTTTGCCCAAGCAACGTGTCTACAATACAGGACAATCACCGGACACACAGCCATAGGAATCACGAAAAGATAGGCTTCGCGTTGTTCCGTACCTAAAGGACCGTTCCCATAGAACAAATTTCCATCCGACCAGATACGCGGCCGACGTGAGTTCTGTTCAAAATATTTCCATCCGCCAAAATCTTTTCTTTTTCCGGCTCTGTAGTCGTGGCGGATGAGAGCTGAACATGCTCAACTTTCTCGTCCGAGGTCGATCGATAAAGGAAATCTTTCACACTTGAAGGTAAACAAAATGCAAGTTTGAACATGCGCATCTAATGTATAGTTTAACAAGCAAAGAAAATGGATGATAATCAAAGCATTATCGATCGAGTAAGATATTATCTTTGTCTATTCGATAGCTCCCACAAATTTTATTCTAACCGAAAGGTTGTAGCCAGCTGCTGGACAAAAATTGCAGCTAACTTGAAATTAGATTCGACACAAGTCACGGGACGGTGGCAACGGATGAGAGATACGTTAGTGAAGCATGTATTTTCTGTAGATTTACATAGTGTTTGGCTCATGTGACCCGAGTTCACGCATGCGTAAGCCTACTCATACTTACGCCTCTCGACAACGATTTGTATGGGAACCAAAAATATATTTTCTAACGAAACCAAACTATGCCATTGGTTGTGTCGGATAGTAAATTTTATTTGCGCCAAAGAAACGCGGCGGATCGTGGCGGAGGTTGTCTGATCGGATGAAAATTTGTTCAATGGGAACGGGTCTTTCAATGCGCATACGACGTCCAGACCTACGAAACTGTTAGAAATAAGGCCTGGCTGGATAAAAAATGATATTGAATCTGTTTGGCGTCTTGCTTCGCCAAACAACATTCTGTCCTGTTCGTCGAACACTAACCGAGGGTCGGTTTCAAACTAGGAGAGACCCAGGCATGTCTGCCAAATTTCATTTCAAATCGGAAAGACATTGTTATCGATCAACAGCGAGTAGGGTATTCTGCTAAGAAATTAGGAATTTTACCTGAAAATAGACGTCAAGTGGTCTTCTGGGTCGATCTAACACACAAGACTTAGTGTTCAAAGAAGAAGTCGGAATAGTTTAAATCAAGGAAGGCCTTATATTTTTTTATATATATTGGAAGACAACGATACAAATAATAGTTCATAGTTCGCTGAATTCTACAGGTTACGAAGGCTCAAGTAGCTTATCTAGCCCGTAACTTTGAGAGT